>VICI01000111.1:0-61677 GCA_019593645.1 Akabosia matsudoensis | reverse complement strand
AGATAAAACACTTGATCACTTGGAGATGATTGTGGGTATATAATTGGTTCGTTTATTTTCAGCGCTATGGTATTAACAAATAGACTCTTTGATATGCATCCAGGTTATCATCGCAATGCGATTGTTTAAAAGTCAACACCGATCTTTGCAACTGTTGTGAGTATCGGTACGGACAAAGTTTGGGATGCGAATGCAAGCAAGAATTTAAAGACTCTTTTTCATGGCATGAATAGCGAATAGCGATGAATAGTGAAGATAAGCATGAAATGTCTTTTTTAAGTAAAAGATTTAACTGGAGTTATGTGTGCTTCCATATTTATAATCAAATTGGTTACGTGAAAGGAAAAAAACAGAAAATCTCTCAATTCATTTCGGTTGCGTGACCACGATTTGGACTTCCGCTTCGTTTTTTGACAATCATTCTCTCGATGGCTAGAATTTTCTACTACAACTTAGAAATCATATCACATTTTCAGAAGTAGTTTAGCTACTTATTACCTCAAATCGTGTAATATACAGGTCCTGCTGTCGTGTTCAGCTTGCTGACCATCATCACCACTACTTCAACGTTACTATTTAAATGGTTGAGTTTTTGGATGTGACTATGCCAAAATAATCAGCATTTTAAGTTCTCCTGAGTAGCCATGGGCTGCCGTTTTTGCAACTACCCTGCGTGTTTGCTGTTGTTCGCAATCTCTCGTTTAACGAACATGGTACTTTAGTCACAAGGCATAAAACACTTAAAATATTTTGCATCAAGCAATCACTTTATTTTTCTGATTGCCTCAAATGTTTTGTTTCACTCAGCAAACAAAATGGATTGCCTGCGAATGCAACTTCAGTGGATTCGCCATGCTAAAAAAATAGGAATACATATTTTTTATTCTGTCTATTTGGCAGCGTGCGAAAATTTCTCATAATCATCAACGAAAAAAACCCTCATCAGTCTTCAGGGTACGAATAATGAAACCTTAGAAAAGCAATCACAAAGCTTTAACGACAAACGGCTTTGCACACGGAGATGTCAAATATTCATGGTTAAAGACTATAATTGAATATTTCTGCCGTACAATCCTACTACTATTGTATAACTAAATAAAATCTCATTGTATGTGTTTTATTCTGATTTTTGTAGCTTATCCAGCGACACCTTTTTACTCCGTAGTCATGCGCTTACACGTTGTGGCGTAAGCTGACGTGATTGTTTGGAATAAATGTTGACCGAAACAAGGACGATTCCCCGAAACTCGAAGTAAGACGCCAAGCCTGAAGATGGGTAGAGGGGATCCACTGCTCAAGGATACATTCCAGATTAGCCACTCACCACACTCCGTTCTCTTGTTTCAACATCAGCTAACATGGTGTCCGAGAAAACGAGGTTTGTGCACAGTTTATTGTAATGTTTTTCGTAATTCGTCACGGGGAAAACCAGTTTCGGGCGAAATTGTACCTTATCCTCTTGATTGAATTGAAGATGTAGACCCTCTTGTCATTAATAACAGTATTACTGGGCAGACATTGCGGTTGGTAAATATGGTTGCTACAAAATAAGTTTTTGCCAATAAGTTTGCCTGCTTTTTCTTGCCTGTAATTTTATTTCAAGTCGTTTTCCCCATGAATGATCGTAGTAAACGTTAATCTACAACAGATACCGGGAAAAAAACTGTTACAGAAAAAGAAATAACACTTAGCTTTGATTCGTTGTGGAGACCTATTTGGTCGTGGTAAATTACAATTGAACATTTTACCCAGTCTTTGCATCTCTTCGTTTGGGTTTGATTTTCAGATTTCGAGGTCAAATCGTAGATGAAATTTTCTTTTTCATTTAAACTACTTACTATTTTATTATGGTAACGTTTTCCCCAAGGGCTCGTTATGTTTGCTACGACGTGAGTTGTGGTTCTACCGAGATTTGTCCATGGTAATAAAAGTTGGTCGGTACATGTACAAGTACATGTGCTTTCAATAAACTCCGAGAAAAGTACGTACAACAGAATGGTTTCTACAATGGGCTTTCTTGGTCTGGTTTCCATTAGTAATTTAATGGAACCGATGTTACAAAGGTCACAACCAGCAATGTCACATAAGTTAGCAAATACAGCCGGAGCAAATTCATAAGCGCATATTATTACGTAGTACGTTCTCTTGTCAGATTCACCTTCCAGACCAAGCCACATTTTTTTGCCAACTTCTAGTTAACAACCAGCTCTATTTTTTAAGGGATACTTGAATGTGCCGAGGGGACACTTCCAAAAAAACATTTCCACGAAAATAAAATAGAAATTGGAAATGCTGGTTTCATGGGAATGATCACATGAATTTGTATGACTATAGTCATTGTAGAGGCTGTTTTTGAGAGGCAAATAATATATTCCACAGAATCCTATAAAGTCCGCGACACAAATAGGGATGCACAATGTAAAAGTTTGATCTAACGATTTGGCCAAAAAAAATGGGGCCACTTGAATTCTCTCTTGATAAGAGCATTGTCTTTAAAAGATGAAAAATTTTGGAGTTGTTTTTCCTAGCATGTTTTTACTAGTTTTAGAGTCAACGACAGAGTGAAAAAAACTGTTTGGTTCACACACAGACAGGGTGTTGCAGGCTCGAGAAAGGAACTAGAGCGTGAACAAGTAGATTATAGCTACTATTATCTGCTTTTGCTACTTACGGTTGTGCAATAAGGCGAGATGATATAACTGAAAATATGTTTTTAAAGCTCTTGACAGAGGTATGGAAGGCTATCAGTGTGCAAAAGTAGATTATGTGTATTTATAGACGTCGAAATGTGAGACGAAAAAAATGCCTTTCCTTATTTTCATCTGTAAAACAGTAAAAATAGTTTGGAAATAGTTTTTATTTTGGCAGGGAACAGGGTACTTACATGAGTAGAAAAGTAAAAGGGAAATGGTTGAATGCTATATAGTTTTTGGAAAAGTACGGGGCGAGTTGAGAAAATGGAGCATAAGTGTAATCATGTCATGGAGATGTAGAAATAAATACGTTAAGCCTGTTTTGTCTGATGAATTTCACAGGAACAGAGGACATGTCAGAGTGGATGAAAGTAAGGATTCAAGATATTATCGCGGTTGAGGTCCTCTGTAAAAACAACAATGTTGGAAAGGATGGAGCCAAGTCTTCTCGACGAAGACGAATGAGTTATGACAGCATTTGCTGTTTGTTTGGCGGCTATGGAAAGTCTGACTCCGTAAGCTCATACTCTTCAGGATCTTCCGGCTTTGGTCAGTCTTTGGCGATTCATTTTAGTCAACGTGTCAAAGACAGCTCTTGCTGGACTAAAAGCCAAATTCATCTTGCCCATTCGGACTATTCAGTCCTCAGCAATTGGCATTTAGCTCTGACTACGGCGCTAAATGGGCTTGTCGGCCGGCCAAAAAACTTTTTATTTTTCGTCAATCCCTACGGAGGGAAGAGAAAAGGTGAACAAATATTTGAGCGACAAGTAAAGCCCCTCCTAGAGCTGTCCTCGTGCAAATGGACAGTTATTAATACGCAACGGAGAAATCATGCAACTGAGGCCCTGTCTGTGATGTCGGACGAGAAAATAGCAGAATACGATGTTGTTGTTGGGGTAGGTGGAGACGGGACGATATGCGAGGTTGTCACCGGGCTTCTCACCCGAGGACTTCCTCAGAACAAGGCAATCGACGAGGGTGATCTGCAACAAGCTCCGACTCCAGTTGCCGTTATTCCAGCAGGCTCGAGCAATGCTTTAGCATACACATTACATGGAACTGAGGATCCGCTAACAGCCATTCTCCACATTTTGCTCGGGAGTGCAGCGCCTTTGGACGTGGCAGCTATTCACAATCACTCGGGAATAAGTAGGTTCATCGTGGGGCAGATGTCGTACGGACATTTAGCTGACACGATGGTTTACTCTGAAAAATTGCGGTGGATGGGCCCCAAACGATATGACTTTGCAGGTAGGCGTTTCATTACACTAAAGGCAACCCTTGCCAGCTCATTTCCGGAAGTTTCTAAAAATAAACTTGTGTTAAATACTGTTTAGCTGGAAAATACCTCCAGACGTCGAAGGTCATTTCATTTAATGAAGTTAAATTTTTGTTTTTGTATTTTCGGTCAAAGGATTCCGCAAGTTTCTTGCTCACGCTACATATCAAGGAAGTGTGGATATGCGGGTGTGCGTGGACGACAGCCGAAAAGTGCCGACACAGTGTCTAGGAGGAAACAATTGCGAGGACTGCATCGCAGCCTCCTGTCGGACGACGGGAGGCGAGTGGAAACGTGTTGAAGGAAAATTCCTTGGCATCTCTGGAGCTAACATTAGTTGCCGATGCGCATTGTCTCCCCTAGGAATGGCCCCGTTCGCTCATGTGGCTGATGGGCATATTGATCTGATCCTAATTCGCAGTGCATCCCGACTTAAACATCTTCAATATTTGCTACGGACGGCCGGAGATAGTAGACGAGCTGTAAGAAAACTATTAACACTCTTTGTTTTTAACTAAGCTACACATGACACCTCTTCCTGACAATTGTTATATCCGGTTTTCTTTTTAATTCCTCTCTAGTTTGCTCTGCCATTCGTAGAGCGCTACAAAGTGGATGAGTTCATTTTCACACCGGTTCAGTGCTGTCCAAATCCAGGAGGTCGTTCCAGTCCAAGCTCAAAGCTGGATGACTCCAGTCCTGACCGTGACAGTAATGACGTGACATTCCCAGGCTGCGGATGTGAATCGCGACAAGATAAAAAGTCCCACAGCGTATGGAACTGTGATGGGGAACTTTTTTACCAACCCTCATTACGAGTAACTGTGCACAAAAATTTAATTAGAATCATGACCAGAACCGTTCCTGAGTCAGAGTGTCACACGTCTGGAGCTGTGTCACTTTCCTCGTCAACCCACTCATCGCCTCCTTTGAGTCCATCAGGATCTGTGCAAACAGTCCCTGTAACACTTACTCCCTGCACACCTCCCATTCAAAGTTTCTCCATAGAAGAAGCCTCCTCCCCTGGTGAGGTGATTCTCAACAGTAGCTAGATCGGCTGTGGAGAAAGCTAGTAAAAACTTGGTTGTGTTTTATTCTAAACGATACTAAAAGTGCCTTCCGTAAAAAAATTGAACGAGATACTACGATATTTATGAATCGCTATTTTCAACATATTCCAAGAAAAAAACCTCAGAAACTTTTAACAGATGCCAATCGACCTTTTACTCAAGAAGCCAATTTATTTCAACCGTTGTAAAGTGTGATTTAGTATGAAAATAACAAAGCCCCTAGTCTTAGCCTTTTCTCAATTCATATATACCAGCCATTTTGCTCCGTAAAAATGATAAATTTAATTGCGGTGATATTTATATTCTATAAACTATTGCGAACCATCACCATGGCAAATATGTGGAACAATCGTAATTAGTTAACAAATAGGTTACTCGTCACCATGGAAAAGTGATTATGGGAAATGGTTGAAAAAAAACTTAAGAAAACGAAATGAGGTGGTCAAGTGATGGTAGTTAAATGTAAAGAGAAAGATTCGACAGTATTAACGTCCGGATGAAAGTCGCCAACTGAACGTCAGTGCGAATATTCCAAATATGTCGTCATCTGTCATGTGATACTCCAGAAACTGAAGCTACCCCATGAAAGAAAATTTTGTCAAGTGCGTATGGCAACGAGAAAAATAAATCACGTTTTTTACAGGAATTGTTACAATAAAGATAAAATTGAATTCCTTTTTTATATATTTTTGTTTGAAAGTGCTACAAAATAGTTGTACTTGATTATACTTTTTAAAAATCCTTGTTTAAATCTGCGCGTTCATCAAATAAAGAAATTTACGATTATTACATATTACCTGTCTATCCCACCAAGTATTTCTTTATGGGTCACAATGAAGCACGCTAACTTATACATAATTTGGACCTTACAACTATATTCTCAGTCTTGTTTTTTATCAGGGTTCATGGAAACTTTGCCTGCAATTACCGACTAATATCCTTATACGTTTTCCTTTCAGTAATAGGTTATAATTAAAATGAAGTTTTGAACAGGGTATTTTCCTACGAAGCAGGTTTTTCGCTTGAGGTGTCTAAAATGGAACAACTTTACGTTGATTTTGTTTTTGCGTTTTTTACGTGAGTAACCGCACACATTCAGCGAAACTATCGACAACTAGGGCACGTTCATGGACTGGCACAAGCGTTTGCTCCCCCGGGGGTATGAACAGCAAGTTTTCATCACCAGGCTTGTACTTTCCCGTTTTGACAAGACATGCATTCATTCCAGCATTTATAGCGCCGATAATATCATCCCGAACATCCTATGACAACAAAGATATAATCAAAAACAATTGAAAAACAATAAATTCAAGTGGAAACTAAAAAAGAATTCTTTCTTTTAACTTACATCACCAATCATGATTGTTGTCTTAGGTCGACATCCGCAGTCCTTCATGACACTTTCGAAAAATGTTACATTAGGTTTCCCAAGAACAACGGCTTGCCGCCCTGTCGCATACTCCAGGGCACTCACAAATGGTCCTGGGCCAAGAGAGAGCTCTGGTGAGCCTGCATTCTCCTTATAAAACCGACCTTTGTGAATGGCAACTATTTGGGCGTCGGGCTTGTCTTGAATTGTTCTGTACGGACAACCAAAAATAGACACAAATCGTATACCGGATCTAATTAAATAATACAAAATGAGCCCACCAAAATACTCAACAACCCTGATAAACTTACCGGAAGGCAGCATTTAAATTTGAATAGTTAAACTTTTCAGGTGCAAGGCCAACCACAACACAGTTTGGATCGGTGCTATTAATTCCTTCAAACTCCTCCATTGCATTGTCATCCACTAAATACACTGGCCTGAGATCTTAACGTAAAAGAAAACCGTTTCATCATACAACACACTTTTAACATCCCCAAAAATGATAACCATGTTGAACAGGACCGACCTTTTTTCACGATATACTCCCGGGTGACCGAGAGGGAAGAGTAAATGTCCGACCTGTTCACAGTTAAACCAATCTTAGTCAGTCTGTTGATTAGTCGCGTCTTGGACTCCTTTGTTGTGTTTGTTACAAATTTAACAGTAAATTTTTCTTCCGCTAAGCTACAAAAAAATATTTTTATAAATGCAAACATTATCCAAATTCAAAGTTTCACGAGCATATTTAAAAATTTAACTTACGCAGCGAGAGCATCTTGAGTTCCAGGTATAAGTTCATCGCCAATATGAATGGTCCCGCTGAGGTCAACGCAGAACAGTTGTAAAGTCCGCTTGAGTGAGGCTGGCCCTAGGTAGCTGGACGTCAACGTCGGTACCGTCGCCATTCTAACGGTTTCCTGTCTCCTCACCGATTTGCAGTTACTTTTAAATAATTTAGAGAGAAAATTAGTTCCACCAAGGCCTCTTAGTAAAATAGAAAGACTCATGGTCGTCGCTCATATGTAAATTATTATCTAGATGAGTATCACTTCTCCCCAAGGCAGAGGCGCGAGGCGGTTCCCTTTGAATAGGCTACTCCATTTCAAGAGTTTTGGGAAAATACAGTGCCATACTACAAGTCGGCTGATCATACGGTTTCTCTTCAGACTTCGGATCAAATTCACGCCTGGTAATCTTGTGGTTTTGGAGACACTCCAACTTTAACCGGAAATTATTGTTATCTTGTGATTTAATCACAGGTAAGTAGACTATTATTAATTGTAGGCTAATTATGGAATTAGCAAAACTTTAGTTTCACTTTGTTTCCATCGAAGTTTGAAGCTAATTTCTTTGTGAGTGCAGTTGATTGATAAAAGGCTGGAGATTCAGAGGGGGCCTTTAATTGTTGGGTTTTGTAGTTAGTTATAAATAACTTGCTTCCGTTGGTGTGTCGGAGAGGTATTTCTTGTTAGCTTGGTTTGAATATTACTTTTTGGCTTGCTTATCGGGTATCTTTATTTTTGTTGATTGAAAAATGCGCTATTGGTAGTAGTAGGTGGGGGGGAGTAGTTGGTTTATAGTAGTGTTAGTCGGTGGTACTAATCATGATAAAGTTCCGATGGCTTTTTAATATTATGTAGCAGGCGATGTTTCCAGTAATCTTGAAGGGTAAATAGAGAATTTCTTTAAGTTATTGGATCAGCACGCTCGTTTAAATAGGATTAGGGTCCTTGGTAAAGTCTGAATATGAGTTTTAATAGTGTTGACATTGCACTTGCTTGAGATACGTTATGCTTCAAATTATGCCGAATAATAATTGATATTGATAATGATGCACCTCGTAACTCACTGCTAGAAGGCATGCATGAACAGTCTCTGTTTTAGTTTGCGCACAACATTATCGACGGTAATTAAATAGTGACATGGACTCAAATTTAAAGGTCACCGTCTGCTTTTACTGACAATGTTGGCACTCATATTTTGTATTTTAAAGCTTTTGTATATTCCAATGATTAACTGATTTTGTCTCGAGTGTCTTGTGTGCTGTCTTGCGTTAAAGTATAGCCCTGACAAAAAAATAATACTACTTGTTTTCCCATCATGTGTAGACTTGATTAGTTTTTGAAATGGCCGGAGGAGACGAAGCACTCGAAGCCCAGCTTAAGGGACTTTCAAAGACCTTCAATTCAGTGACCGTCAGGGGCAGAGCAAATGTATGAAATGTGAAACAAAACTATATCTCCTCCAGTTCAAAGGAAAGTTGTTTTTATTTTATTTTTTGTAATTTTCCCATCAAAGGTTGCAAAAGCCACGTACGCAGTCGTCGGTGGTCTCATCTTGCTAACAATGCTCAAGCCAAAAAAGAAGCCAGCAACGGCAAAGTAGAAATTTTCGAAAAAAAATTAATGGTTCAGCCTAGAGGTCACATCGAGGGATGATAGGGGAACATCCATCTCAGCAGTTTTAGTATTTCATCAGCTGCATTCTCCATCGTCATCTCACCCTGTTCACCTTCCTACTTTTAAAAAAATCATTACAAAACTGTATAATTTTAAGGTAGACTTGTGTTCTCGTTCAGAAAATAAGGAAGCATTTGTCATCTCGCTTCGACCTATTTAAATTTCATCTAGTGGATGTAGCAGTGTCAATTACATTTCACAATCAAACATGCAGTGTTGTTTAGTCGTCATCTGATTGAAAAAAATAATAAAAATTTCGTCAAAGGAAACTTTCAATAAGACCACATTCACTTGTTTGCATTTTTTTCGTAAATAGTAAGTCGTACATAAGTAGAGTTTAATGTCATTATTATTATCCATGTACTGGAAGGGATTACTCAAACAGCCAATCCAGAGTTGAGAAGAGTTTTTTAGCAACTAGCCTGATCCATGATTATCTCTCAGCAACACATGGTCTCTCAGCTTTCGGTAAAAGATAACCTATTTCACCTCTATAGCTGGTAATACTCTTGTAGTGTAAGTGTTATCTCTGTCTCTTTCCTTTTTTGTATTAAGTGGACAAGTTAAACATTCCGTCAAATTTATCAAAAACAAAAGTTGTTTGCATTAAATTTTGGAAATCTTTTGAAAAGACATTTCAGCAAGTATGAAGCTTTTGCAGTTTAAGTTGTTGTCTGACTATGGAAACAATCGGGTGGGTTTCCTTCGGAAGGATGGAAAGATTGTGGACATGAGGGAAGTGGACCCTAATGCACCCAACACGCTTATTGGTGTAATGAAGGAACGTCCAAAATTGTTGTTGAAAGTTGATGAGTGAGTTTTCGTATGGTAATGAAAATCATATGCAAAATGTTTCTTTCCTGCTGATTTTTATTTTTCTATGATTCCCAAGACCGTTTCTGACTGCATTCCCTGGCATTGATGACAAAGAGGTTGAGCTACTTCCTCCTGTTTCTGGAGGCGACAAGTTGGTCTGTGTTGGAATGAATTATAAAGATCACTGCAAGGAACAGAACTGCCCGGTCCCGACTGAGCCAATATTCTTCAACAAGTTTCCGAGCTGCTTGGTTGGGCCAGTGAGCAGGATTGAAATTCCGTCCACCAGCGGAGAAGTTGACTGGGAGGTTGAGCTTGCCGTTGTGATTGGTCGGGAAGGCAAGGGAATCTTTGTCGATGAGGCTTTTGACTTTATCTTTGGGTATACAACTGCCAACGACGTGAGCGCTCGAGACTATCAACTCCAGAAGAACGGAGGACAGTGGCTGATGGGGAAATCGTTCGATGGATTTTGTCCTATTTGGCCCGGTCATTGTTACCAAGGACGAGATTCCGAATCCGCACAAATTGAACTTGAAGTAGGAATCTAACTAATTTACAGAATCACGTAACTTCATTAACAAATTGTGTAACTCTGATCTGTTATCCATTATAGGTGTACTGTTAATGGAAAAGTCAAGCAAAACTCTAACACTAAACAGCTCGTCTTCAAAATCCCTCATTTGATTGCGTCTTTGTCTCAGTAAGATGACTTGTATATCTGCTCGTTATTAAATTTCTGAGGATACTATTTTTGTTATATTTAATGTTGTTTATTTACTTCAACCAGGCACATTACGTTGTACCCAGGAGATGTCATCTTAACTGGTACTCCCCCGGGAGTTGGCGTATTTGCTAGGCCACCATGCTTCCTTCAAGTAAGCAAAATGCTGTTCAACATTGCCATACTTTGGCATTCAAATGACACTTGTTTAATTTTAGTTAAATTTGTGTTCATATTAAAAATATTTTTAAATGTAGGATGGGGACATTGTTGAATGTGAAATCGAAAAAATCGGTGCCATCCGGAACGAGTTTTACAGCCCGGCAGCACAGTCCGCCCACAGTTAGATTCGCCCAAATTCTACCCAGTTGTAATTCCAACCCTCAATGCAATCAAGAGCTAAATTTGCTGTCAAGTTTTATCAAAGTTTGCTAATAAAAATTTACCTGTAATTGTTTTATTGGTCAAGAAAACTTGATTTTTATTTAAATGCTCAAATTGACATCATATTGAAATTGGTAAATATTAGATATAGGGATTTTGTAAACATATTGATTAATCTGTCAAAGTTGATCGAAAAAAAACTTGTTTGTAAAGCTGGTTTTAAAATATTGAGAGCCATGGAATAGAAGTAAGTTTCTTTTACTACGCAGATGGAAAGGTTTCTTAAGGAAATTTGAGTCTCTGATTCTCTAGCTTTTATCCTTCTCATTTCTTAGCTTCGCCATTAGTTTCTTCCATCGGTTCATCTCCGTTATTTGTCTGTGGTAAACCGAAAGGTTCAAAAATTAATTTAAGATAAGAGTAGTACTTCGTCCTTTGCATTACAAAAACCTACCTTAATTTTTTTCGGTTGGGCATCCCCATTTCCATTCTCTCCATTGATACGTCGCTTGGCACGTAGGGTAGGAATTTGTATCTAATTTGAATAAAATTTACGACTAGTCAGCGTTAATAACTTGAGAGAGTATCATGTTAGGAAATTTGGCGATGACATGAGTGTTACCTTCAGTTCTTTCACTTCTCCTTCATTCTCCTCAATGACGTCTCCCTCGTCTTCAACGTCTTCTTCTTCACATTCCTCGTCTTGTTGCTCAAACTGAAGTCGCTCTAGAGAGAAAGATATGCAAATGAGATTATTGGTACACCGATGCTTACGTCTTAAAGCCAAACTTGATCATATTTTTGAAAGCTTACCTAGCAAATGATAACCAATGATGTGAACAGGGCCAGTGCCTTCTTCCAAAGTAAATTTGATGGTCACATCGCGGGGATCAGGGAAGGCAATGTCAACCATGGTCTGCGTCTCGGTTCCTTTACTCAAATGAGCCACGGGGAACTTGGTGTCACGACCCTCTGGGTCAGTGACCTCAACAGAAACCCAGTTAGACTCACCCGCTTTAGCAGTAGGACCCAGAATAACCTGAAAGAATTTTTCAATTTAAAAAGAGACTCAAAATAAGCATTACACATGAGAAATTTCGTAATTTTTCCCACCCTGCGATAGAATCAAAGTCTGCCGGTATCCATCCAAACTTTCCGACTCTGCGGGGTTGTCTTTGTATCCAGAGCAGGCAGTTTCCGGTTTCCAAGAGAAAGAATCCGACTTCTCGGATGTCTTATCATCCTCAGTCTTCGTTCCAACGGTGCCGTTCAACTCCACAGCTAAAAAAAGCATTAGCCAATTATTGATAGTTATGTTAGAATAACCATTACTGGCTGACAGGATTACGCATGATCAAACTTACCAAACATGAATCGCCTGATTTCACCCCCTTGGTCGCCACCCTCCGCACCAATCATACTACTATCGAAATTCATCATTTTTTAAATTTAATGATAGTTTCTAGGATATCCTTCCTTTAAAATAGCTTTTTTATTAAATTTTTCCTTCAAAGTTTACTTGTGTAACTAAAAATAACGAAGACACTAAAAATTAGCTGCCAACCAGACCAACACTAAATCACCAACTGCCTTCCTAATACGGAGACTGCCTATGGACCGCTATGCCGCCTATTTCATTGTGGACTTGACCAAGATTCCTTTATTGAAATCCCTCGCTTTTCCGCTATCTAGTAAGACTAATTTGCATGGCGATAGCCTGAAAAACATTTCAACGACAAGCGACTCTAAATGTATGCATTCTATTCAGATTTAAAATTCGGTGTGAAGTTGGAACGACCGAGGAGTATTTTTTCATGAGGTACTCCATCCAATCCTCCATCATACGCAATACATTTTTCACAGAGAAAACGGTGATAGGTAAAAAAAGAAAAATTTTGCGACATATTTTTATTTTTTCGATAAGGTTTTATATATAATATTTTCATATAATATTTTCAGTACAATAACCACGGCATTAGAAAGTAACAGTTACGTATTTAATATTTTAATCACACTTCGAAATAGAGACCAGAATTACAAATCGATAGATAAAATTTATCTAATTAAGCGACTGTCCCAGAGTGCCCCACTCACTCATAAGTAAATACGTAATAATTACATGTATGTTCTTACGAGTTAGTTAGAGCTGCTCATTAAGCGAAATCAAATCATTAGTAGAATTAATCCATGAGTAAATCCGCTTGAGCTGACTTGAAATCCGGGTTTGTGAGTAGTACAAGACACATAAACAAACAAGCATACTGATAACAATCAAGACTTCAAGAGCAAAGAAAATGTTAGATCTTGTTCGGAAATTTGGAGTACCCCACCCCGGGCTAAGACTTTGATTGGACGCTGACACATTTTGCGAGAGGTCTCCGTCGTCAATGTCGCTTTCGTAGCCAGACGTGTTTGTTTCCGCATTCCTGGTTTGAGTAGCCGTTGGAGTGGGTGGCGCTTTCCGTAACTTGCAAGCAACCGACGAAGTCTAAATAAAATTTTAAAAAAAAAAAATCATTGTTTTACACTGTATTACTTGAACACTCACATAAATCCTAAAATTAAGAAGAAAAAACAAATAATTACTTGAGAATATCCGCATGTGTCTCCAGAATGCCAGGACCGACGATGATTAGCGTAGTAGTTAATTGGGTTGGGACTGATGCTGACATTGGTGCCTCTGGAGTTAGTAGCTCCTTTTAAATTACAGAATAAATCCGGTGTAGTTATGGCATTAAACGATTCCATACTTAATTACTAATTAGAAGAAACTTACGATAAGTAACTTGATACCCCTGATTGGTTTCATCTTCCTCAGGAAGTGGTGGTAAAGGTTTGCCATAACGGCGCTGGGGCTCATCGCTCCATTGATAGCACGCCATTTTCTCTTTAACTTATCCAAATCCAACTCAAGAAAAACTTTAAAACGCTCAACTGAAACACAAAACACGGAATGACTGGACCACGTGAAAGTTTTTGCGTACTTTTTATGTTCATGACAAATTTATTTTGTGAGAAGTTTCTTTTGGTCTGATAGATAACGGGATATAACGATGAAGGGATTTTGGGGATACACGTTTGAAATGAGAAAAAGATTGAACATGTAAAGATTAGTGTTTCTGGAGCTGGTTTCATCCTTATCAAATATAAATTTGCATGTTCGCAAAGAAGACAAGGAACAAGAGATAAGGCAGCACGCCAAGGAATGGTTACGTGAAGAACGTCTCTGTGGTGTACACAGCTACCTCTTTGCATCCCAAGTTGGTGAGTCCCAAAGTGGACCCACTGCCTGATAAAAACTTTCCTCCAATTAAGTTGACATCTTCAATTTGAATAGAAGAAAAGAGTTTGATCTGAAAAATATGCAATAAATGAACAAGCATGAAGTATAATTTGGTTTTTGTATGATATAATAATCAAAGATTTTTTGTCTCACTGGAGATCTCTGTTCCCCTTTCTGTCGTTTTCGCAACACCCATATCCGAGCTTCATCGTCTTCTGCAATCGTGAGAAGCAAATTTTGACCTGGACACAAGTCCATGGATGAGATCCATCTTGCATGAGCGTAAACTTGAGCTGAGAGCACCTTCTGGATTAAATTGTACATGCGGAGGATTCCTGATCCGTATGAGACAATGACATAAGGATGCCACAAAATGAGTCCTGTGACAGGCTCGGGTTTGCTGAGAACGTACTCTGTCAGTTTACTTGGCTGACTGGCATCGCCCTGGAATCCTGTCCAAATTGAGATACTTCCTGTTGGCGTTCCCACGACGAGCAGGCCACTCCGCTTGCCGCACAGTTCAGTAACTGGCTCGGAGGAAATCTTGAGCGTTTTCATAAGCTGAACCGGAGTCACGCTGGAGCCCTTGGATGGTCTCGGGTTGTCATAGGTAAATAAGTGGACTTCCCCCCGGTCGTTGCCGAGGAGAATCAAGTCATTTGTTGCTCCAACTGTTTTTGAGCATTTTGACAAGTCGGCAGGTTCTCCGGGTGTGTTTGGTGGGAGATTCCCAGTGTCGTGGGCGGACAGGTCGCTGTCCCACTTGAGCAATTGTTTGGTGCCCGTGTCGTTGTAAAAGTAGGTGGCGAGGTTGGTGCACAGGATGAGTATCTGAACAGCACCGTTCTTTATTGTTACCCATTTGGCTCGTAGAATTATACACCTGGAAAACTTCTGCACAGAGCTGGGCAATTGAATTGTGTGGACGTGTCTGCTTGAGAACTCACGTCGCGTATTGGTGCTCATCTCATGAATTAGGAAGGAGTCTAGATGGATCACTCCAAGGAAAATCTTCTCTCCAGTGTCCCCCTCACCTTCCGGAGGCGTGGAGGCTGCTTTTTTGCCAGCTTTTCCTGGGAGTGACAACGGGCCCCAGTTTACTATGAGGTTCTCTGCGGCCGCTGTCACGCAGTTATCCAAGGGAACCAGCCCCCAGCAGTTGTAGCCCGAAAGAGACTTTCGCGATTTTCCACTGTTACCCTCAGCCATTATCCAATCAGCCAGACAACTTCACTTCAAAATACTTTCCCGTCTCACACTAAAGTGAACTAGTTTTCTACTCTCTTTTCATAGCAGTGCCCTTGCTGACAGTCGTCATAACAACAAAATAGCACAACTCAGTCCGTCCGGTCTACCTCAACTTTCCCTTTGTTTCGAACGTGAAAACCTCAGCCTTCTCGTTTTGTTGTTGCTAGTAGGATAAATCTCAACTTACCCCAAAACCTCACATCATAATCTCAAGACCCCATCTGCATTTTATGGAATGACATGAGTACATGGGAACATGGAACGAAATCATAATCGAAAATCAATTTAGCTACAGAGTATTCCAACAAAAGGAGAAAAAATTAGAGAAAACTTTCACAAAAAAAACTTTCTCTAATCGAAAAGCTATTACATTATCATTTTACTACTATTCTGTTTTTTTTTCTGTTAGGAACCAAGTTGCTCGGAAATGGAAGCATTTTCAATTTTGATTCAAATGGATAGAAAATGATTCAGTGTGAAAGAAATGAACTGATTAATTCGCACAAAAAAAAAAGTCTGAATCGCTTTAATATTTGATCACACTCAAGAAATTAAACAACTGCGGGAAAATACACAGGAAAAATGAAGAATAACTGACTTTTACATAAGACATAATGAAACGAAGAAAAAGAAATTCATATTTTCTTTTCTCCCAGAACCCTTGAAAGCCCAGGAACCAAGTGAAGCATTAAATAAATAGCAGAATAAAACTCTGTTTCAAGTGCCCCATCTGTCTTTGTCCAACACTGTTTGATTTTAATATTCTCGCGTATTATGTTACTCCTGACTACCTAAAAAAATGAAATACGACGCGGTGTAAAAGCACTCCAATCCATTGGCTTTCTCGTAGTAACAAGTCTTTTGAACCATGTTACTTAAAATGCATACTAAGATCTAGTGGATCGCAAATGGATGGGCTCAAGTGAAACTGGCTCTGCTGAATACTCATTCCTGCACACAGTTCATCTTGGGAGGAATGCGGCGGAGAAAGTACTCATACTCAGCCACATACTTTTTAATATTGTACATAGCTTTTATGCGTATACATGCATCTAATAGGTGGCCATATGTATATTATTATGTTCCTGTAACTGGAAAACAAATTACTTTAGAGGTTAAAGCAATAAATTTTAAAGCGTACATGAAGGTTAAGTAAATGTATTGGAAGTTTCCTCGCGAATTTTGAACAATGACGAGCAGAAAAATATAGAGTAAATAAATTATGATATGCTTGGTTTGATTGGAGGCATTGTTGTTCTGGCAGTCGTGATCCTGGTGGATTGACTGCATTGTTGAATCTGGTATGCATTGGCATTCACACATCTTCCTGCGTCCGGATGAAATAACTGACCTCTCGGGCAGGATCTGGTTACATAACCTTTGAGGGAGCACTCTAGGTAGCGAGTGCAATCACGTTCATCCGCATCACGAACATTCCTCGGCCAATCGCACTGGCCAAGACGAGGATTAAATGCTGTTCCTGGTCTGTAGGAAAAGTAGAAGGACAAAAAATGAGACTGTATCTTAATATACCATGAACAAGTTTAGGGATTTTTTTTTTTTGTGAAAATCGTAAACAGAGAACATGACATTTGAGCAAATTACCCGCAAGATTTAATGAAAAGTCGGCGATTCTCGCATTCTACAAAAAGGCGACATGACTCCGGGTGGGGAGCAATGTAGTTGAACTCGCAAGCGAGGTTCAGACGATTTGAGGATGCTTGGCGGAGCCATCGGGGCGACGAGATACTTCGCTTTCGTCGTATTGAATTATTTCGGCTGGAATCTTCTGAAAGCGGTTCGGGCTGAGGAGGATTTTTATAGTTGACATCTATGTCATGTTCTAAGGAAATGGGTTTGGAGCAAGTTACTCTAAAAGCATGATCACATTTTTCTTCTGCCCGGTCGTATAGTGTTCCAGGTGAGCACGTTTTTACGACCAAGGTACCCCTTTGGCATTCAATAAACTTGTTGCAGTCCTCCGGATGAGGAGCCAGATAATTGTCGTTGTTATCGCAACCATATGTCTGAAAATCGCTTCGACGGCTTTTACAGTCAACCTCATCAGCAAAGTCACATACTCCGCTGAGTGGATTAAAGACAGTGCCTAAACCACAAGTGTGGACCGACTCAACACCGCCAGCACTGCATAAACGGTACTTATTGCAAAAATCAGGATCCTCTACGAGCCCAGTGAAGTTGCATCTGGTCTGGACAACAGTTTCAGCTTTCCTACGCCGTCGGAAAATTTCATTTCCAGCAAGTTTGTCAGTACAGCTTGGCACATTAGCGGGCCAGTCACAAACGTGGAGTTCTGGATTGAACACAGTCCCAGGCCCACATGACATCTCAGCGAAAACTCCGTTTCCAGTGCAGTGGATGTATTTACTACATGACTGGGGATGGGGAAGAAGCTGAGACGGAGTTGTGATCGACTTACAGAGAATTTCTAGGCGGTCATCGTCATTATTTCTGCTCTGTCGATTTTCATGATCCTCCAGGGACTGTAAATCTGCCACGACAGGCCCCCACTCACTCCCTTCTCCTAATTCTTCCGTTACCAGAGTCTTTAAGTGGTGGAGTAGCTCATGAAAAATCACGTCATCAGAGTAGCTCTCATTACGGTCCAGCACACATGTCAGAGCTGAGAGTGATGTCTCGCCTTTCCCCAGCCCACCACACCAGTCATCAAAGTCTTGACCATCTTTACACTTCCTCATTGTGAAACTAGCGTTGCTAGGATTTTGCAGAGATCTACTGCATTCTGCGTACCAGTTACCTCCTCGGCAGTAAAATCCGTGGACAGGAAACCTGTAAAAGGAAATAACGCGTATCGAAATGAGAAAAAACAAGAAGATTTCTTCAACTCATCTCATTTCAATTTTGTTTCTGCTCGTAAAACTTGTGTCCACGTTTTTAGTGCAGCTACGCAAAAGAAAGAGATAAACCCCGAAAGGAGTGCAGCATACACCTTAAATCTCTGATTGGAGACATTTATACATGCGAGATGTGAATATATGAGAGAATGCTGACAAAAATCCCCATAAAATAGAACGACTTGACTATAGGAGCAGATCAGCAAACAAGATGCTAATTTACCTTCCATTTGTAGCGGAGGGGGGAAATGGACATAATGCGTGGAAGGCAGAGTCGTTCACATCTGCTCCCAAATGGAATGGCCCTGCCATGCAGTCCGTTGAGTTGCACATCCACAACCGTTCCCCATTATAATTGTCAGTGCTGCTGCTGAAATTGTCTGAATGACGGTGGAAATCTTGGTGATGTGCGGAGCGGCTATGCAGCTCGGCTGTTGTTGTGTTTTCAGAACGGCTCCTAGTTTCTGTCTTGTTTTGGCTGTCATCATGCAAAAAAGATGGGAGGATTGGGGACACCCCAGAATTTATTTTATTTCTTTGCAGAGGCCCGCTGGAATAAATCTCTTGCTCGTAGAGGAAGTTTTGTGGAGCAAGTCGTGGCCATGTTCGTCCTTCCACGGGTGTCATGAAGCTATTTGCAATTACTGTAATGATGATAGCTATTAAGAATTTTGCGAGGTTGCGTCCTCCGTCTGGAAACGGATTTCGTGACATTTCGGCTGATGGGAGGCTGTGAATTACGATTTACAGTGAAGGTGAGAAAGAAGACCAACTTGGCTGTTAATAGCCTTTCCAAAACAGGACTGGCAATGGAAAGAATTTTTTTTTGCAGCTGTATGGTGTGTAGGAAAACTACAAAAAAAGTTGTCCTTAAAATCGTCCATATCAATGCGGTTTTCCTTTTATATCATGAGTCCATTAGCAGAGTAAAATGAACTCACAATCTATCATATTATTATAATTTCATTGCGAAAAATAGATCAGGGCTACGTACGGATCCTTCAAAATTGTGGTTCCAACACATTTCCCTCCTCCAGGAATACCACTTCCATATTTTTTACCCCATGATGTCTTCAGCTCACTCATGCTTATGATAAAGAAAAACGTAACGTAACTCAACGAAAGCAAAAATGGCAAGACTAAAATAATGTACAGCAATGTTGTACTTTATTGGCTTGCAAAAATTGAATAGATAATGATAAACTGAATAGTGCGTGTGTGAAAAGAGGAAAATACATTTGCGACAAATGTCGGCCGTAGTTTTTGACGTCAAAGATAACGTTCATTTTTTTATACAAACATGTCGGGCTATTGCTGATACATATTATATTCTTCGAATAAGTTCTCTGCTATACACCGTTGACCGTACGAATATTGTGAACCACAATATTTGATATTTGCTGAAAACGAAATTAACAATATATTAGGGACCGAATGACAAACTTAAGAAGTTTCAGCTTGCTTTATGAAATTTTTGATGAGAAAAACACCAACAGTATATTATTAATTGTCAGAGAATCTTTTTAGCGCTTTTCTTTTGAATGCGTCCACCATTTCTACCTGAGATTAAACCTGTATGAGTTATACAATGACATGCTATTACTTTAAGCGTGTACCTATACTGGCTGTACCAACACTATCTGAAACTTTCATCTAGCATTTTCCTGCAGGTAGGTTAAAAATGTACACATTTTCTGTCCTGTCTATTTTTTGAATATTTTCCCAAATTGAAAATATGCAAACAGTTTTTCAAGTCCTTGTCATGATAAAAAAGACACCCTAATTGCTACTGACATCATTCTAGACAAATTCTGCTTTCTTTGTATGTCATGAGGAGTTTCATGAACATTGAATCTTAGAAGAAACATACGAACACTGTACCGTATAAGCAAGTCTAGTTTTGTACTCCTCTGTGAAAATTCTGAAGCAAGTCCAGTCGATTTGCAATTTGCCTTTCTGTCTTATCTTTTGAGATGCGAGAAATGATATGGAAGTCTGCCTAATGATATGTCCTTCAGGAATGTTTTCTTACTTTCATCTTGTTAGCTGGTGGTACTCCAGCTAAGAAAAGACGAGGTGCGAACAAGCGTTAAATTCAACAAGGGTTTACATGTTTTTACGTTACTTAATTCGAATTAAGTAATTTTTACTTTGTTGTCATCGACCTTAGCAGGAATAAAAATATCTTGAGGACTCGTTTTTTTTTACTTTTTGACATCAGCGATGTTGTTTTTAAATATTTTGGACCTTGTCGACCACAAACGGTCCCAACGAGACCGGTCAGAAGAACGCAAAAGTTTTCTCCCAACGAATGTAGTTCGCTATGAAATTCCCGAGACAAAACCAGGCTATCCTTGGATGGAAGTAAGCCGAAAAAGAAAACATATTTTTTTCTAGGATCTCATTTCTGCGAAAAAAACGCAGCCCACACGATGAATTAAGTTTTTTTTCTTCGAGAAACTGATAGGCTGACGGATACCCTGATAAATCACGATGGAGTTATCTCAGATAAAAAAAGTACATTGTTTTCGCTTGTAAAATATCTGTATATTTTTCCATAGTTATACGGTGCCTTGGTTGCAGCTACGTCCTTCCTCTGCTGTGGTATCGCAGATAAAAAAAGTACATTGTTTTCGCTTGTAAAATATCTGTATATTTTTCCATAGTTATACGGTGCCTTGGTTGCAGCTACGTCCTTCCTCTGCTGTGGAATCGTTCAGTCGTACACATCTGGAGCTATCTATTCCATTCAGACAGATGTCACATCAAATATTTCCCTTACGCAAACCAACATTTCTTGGATAGGTATCTGTCCACGCACTTATACATTTTAACTTTTATTTTATAGACCACTTTTCGGGCTAGTTGTGAAGTTTGATGTGGATGTAAAAAAAGTAATTGATTCGTTTTGAAAACTCATGAGAAATAAAATGGAATTGACTGTGCGCCTTTTTCTTCCTAAGCGTCGGCTCCACCGTTGGCAGCTCTTGTTGGAACAACTTTAGTAGGACCTATGATGGAGAAATTGGGGCGAAGAAAGACTATCACTTTCCTCTGCATTCCATTTATATCAGGATGGCTTATAATCGGGTTCGCGTTCAACTTCACGATGATCATCATCGGACGACTTATCACAGGATTGGCGTTTGGTATGGCGAAAGCTTGTGCTCCTATTTATGTAAGTGAATCCTGTACACTTCTGGCAAAAAATAGATGCTCCTTGTTAAGCGTCTTAAACTGTTCAGGTGAGTGAGACTGTCAGACCCCAGCACAGAGGAAAGCTGGGGTATCTACCCCCAATAATGTCTGCAGTCGGGGTCCTCTTCGGATGCATGTTTGGATCGTCGGTCAACTGGAAATGGATGGCTATTTTGATGGCGTTTTTTCCTGCAGGACTGTTACTCTGTTCCCTCTACCTCCCGGAAACACCTCACTGGTTGATCAGCCAAAATCAAGAAGACCAAGCTTTTCAATCCTTGAAGCAATTGCGGTATCGTCGTCGGGGCAACGTCACCGAAGATGATATTCGTTTGTACAAAGAAATCCAGGAAATTCGTGAGGCAGTTGAACAGGCTACTTCCATCAGCCCCGCCGAATACGACCACATTCACGAAAAAACTGGAGTTCGACAATTGCTCAGGGAACCTTCTATCCGTCGCCCTGCCGTGATTGTCTTTCTTCTCATGATATTCCAACAGTTCTCCGGGATCAGTGCAATCATATACTACATGAAAATGATTCTGTTCCATGTCACGGCCTCCATCCACTCATCCTCAGGATCCCCAGGTATTCCTCCGCCACCGCCAACCCATGCCCAAGACTATCGACCTACCATTGTCGGGATCGTCCATATCCTTGCCTTTTTCATTACGATGCCTCTAGTTGATCGCGTCGGCAGAAAAGTACTTTTGATCGTGTCAGGTGTACTAATGGCCCTTTCACACGTTCTCTTCGCCTTTTACTTATTTTCTTACGCGGTTGAAGATCCGACGACGCTTCCTCTTGGGAACAATCAAACTCATCCACTTGGCGTCACTTTGAGAGGGAACACTTCCTCATCTGAGGCATCAGACCATTCGTCTTTTTCCTCAGTTCATTCGTGGCTGCCACTCGTATGCTTGTGCGCCTATATCGCGTCCTTTTCCCTCGCCAGCCCTATTCCCTACATTTTAATGAGCGAAATGTTCAATCTTAATGTTCGTGCGTACCTCAGCTCAGCGGCAATGTTGATTTGCAACATTTCCTCTTTTATCGTCATCCTATTATTCCCCTTCTTAATGTACACACTAAGTCCTGTCTTCACGTTCCTCCTGTTTGCAGTCTTTTCCCTCCAGACCTCGTTGATTGGCTGGATCATTCCGGAGACGAAAGGGAAAACGTTAGTCGAAATTGAAAACTTGTTTCGAGGACCGAAAAACTTTAACGGAAAAGCTAAAGCGACCATTGATGTTCCAGAGTATGCCATCATTGACGTCACCGCCGAGCCAATCAACAAAGTAATGAGAAAGTTTTAAAAGTACCATTTGTTCGGGTATGAGACCAACGTCCTCATTTAAACAAGGACACCTGAGAAGGGTATCAGTTTCAACTAGTCAGTGCCAGACAAAAAAAAATCGTCGAAAAGGAAAAAAAAACTCGCAGCGCTTTTATGAAAAATCGACAGTGAAAATACCTAACCAGTTTTTAAAATAGAAAACTTATTTGCATTTCAATTAAGGATAAAAATGCATATTTTTGTAATTATTTTAATACCGGTAATTAATATAAAGAAACTTTTAAATTGTAGCCTTCAGTGAAACGAGTTAAGAAGAGATTGCCATTTAAAAAATAAAAATAAAATCATTTCCACATCCTATCCTATTTCTTAGCATAAACTTGCTTTGCTAAACCTCGTATGTGCATCAGTCGGTTCACAATGCTCCAGAAGGGATCCGCGAGACGAAATAAATTCCACTTGCGTTACTGCAAAGGATTTATCAGCTTTCTCCAGTTGTTACAAGTAAAGTTTACCAGTGATCTAGAGCTTGATTCTGTCTGGAATGTAGGTTAAAATATTGAAGTTAATTAGCTGGAAAATAGCTTTATGTAAATACAGTATCCGCAGCAAAAATTTAATCGCATGTTGCAGTCTTTAATGTCAGTTATTCCACGGTTCTACGGTTGAATTTAAAGTGAAAGAAAGTACGAATCCGGGATTATTGGACACCATTTGGATCTAACTAATGGTTTTACGCAATTAGGTAAGTAGTTTTTAATTGATATGCTCCTAATAAAGTTTCAGAGTCATAGTTAGTTCCAACCGTGCACAGTTTTACAATAATTAGCTTTCTTTTGCGATTTGAACCACTTGCCATCATTTTCAGTAATTTTTGTTTTAGCTATTCTATAAATTGGTTCAATAGTTTCTGTACTTTTTGATTATTAATTATCGCAGATAGGTTGTCAAATAGTGTAACTTAAGTCCACCACATGCTAGTCGAAACTGCTCGTCAGAAAGCACGTGTGAATAGTTTGTGGTATCGATCGCCTGTCCTTTAAGTAGGATGAAATTCTCCCCTCTCCTCAACGTTACGGCGCCATGGCTTAGTTGGTTAAAGCGCCTGTCTAGTAAACAGGAGATCCCGAGTTCGAATCTCGGTGGTGCCTAACGTGGTTGAAATTTTTGGTTTTTATTTTTGGAATTTGGTCTTGTCCTTAGCTATAACTTAATCAAAACGCTTGGCTTATCCTTTTTTTTCTTTTAAATAGAGTTCTTTAAAAATGGGAGGCTCTGCTGGAAAACTAAACAAAACGGGTGGCTTAGGAGGTGGCAGTGCTATACACGGAGAGGGTAAACCTGAAAAGACTGAATCCACATCAAATCGTCCCCATCAACCAGGCGAAGGGCTGCGATCCCTCAAGACAAGCAATGCGTTCCGTGTGCTGAATTTTGAGTTATACGCAAAGCCGGTATGTTTTTTAAAATAAAAAGTTTACATGAAGATCTCTACTTCACAAAAAATTAAACCAAATTAAATGCATATTTTAGAATATTGGGGTCATGGTGATTGGCGGTGTAGCAATCGTCTTCTGTGCTGGCTATTTAACCTACATGAACTACAGTTGGGATCGTAAACAATATTATTCTGCGGAAGCTGAAGATGGCAGCCTCATCCTGCGAGAAAAAAAGTCACGTTGGGAGTCATGATATACTAAGCTCTATTGTTTGTAGTCTTGATAACTTAAAGTCAGTCAAATAAAAATTCAAAATAACGTCATTTTAACTATAACACCAGGCGAAAATGTTGTTGTTTCCATTTTCAACTCGTCATGACATATACTGTCACCGAGGTTTATTTAAACGCCTGTCAACGACAAAGTTATTCAAGGCATGCATAAAAGTGTAAAAATCGTAGTCAACTATCAACTATGAATGCGTTTGTAGTCTAACTACTGATCGTTTGAGTTGTCAGTGTCGTAAAATTCGCATCCATGTTAAAGGTACTGACAAAAACTGGTTCTCCTTTATCCAGCGCTAGATAAACCCACTCAATGAAACTTAATGAGAATCACTTCCAAGATAGAAGCCCAACCTAGATCGTAAAATGCTTGGAATTCCTTAGCTATACCAACAAACGCACTTGGAGGGTCAATGAGTAAATCATTTTGTCAGACACCATAAAGCCATTCAGTAATCGGTTCCCTTACACTACTTTCGCATTCCTAATTCCTCCCACCACCTGGTTTCAACGTCACTTTGTAAGTGGTCTATCTAGCGAAAAGCACAGATAATGGAAACATTCTTGGGACTATTGTAATAATGGTAAAAGAGATGACAATAACTTTCCGCTTGTTTTTATTTGGAGCATCATCATTCTACTAGTGTGTTCCCTTTCCTTGGATGGAGCAATCTATAGACTCGCCTATCGTACAAAACGATCATTGGCTCTCCGCTCGAAAGTGTCGGTTCATGTGCCGACAATATCAATAGACGTCCCCATAAATTCAACCCGTCAAAACGTCCTCTGCGTTGGTAACAGTCTTATCGCCATCGTTTTCATAAATATGAGCGCCATCCCGGCATCCACATGCCTCCAAGAGAAAGTGACAAAAGTCAACACTGCATGAGTGTTATCAGCGTCAACTTTGTTTTTATAGGCGCCGTACCCTACACACACACACTGCATTTTTGTTTTTATATCACCCAACATAAAAGTTATGGATCACAAAACGCTTTTTCGTCCATCAACTGTGACTTGCTTATGTGCCAAAAAATCAGCTATAAAAATGCACATTTCGCTTTTAACAGCCGACCAGGGTGATTCCCGAGAAAATTATAGCAAATTTGTCATTTATTCAATTTCAACATAGGATACATGAGGGGGATGTCAGCGTCATCATTTAAGTTTTTGTAAGTTACCAAGAGACGTTTCATACAGGCTTATGTTGCATTGTTTAGTTAATCTGTTCTCTATTCAGCATTGCATTTTTTTCCTTTCATCACCACAAACATATAATCCCTAGCAAAGATGTAAGCTCGTACACCTGTCGTTCTTACAAATCCAGAGATTGTGCAGAAAACGGAAACGGTACATTTTTTCTATACGTTTTCTTCATGCATACTACTGAGTTCACGCTTCCTTGCCCGGATGCGTGATATGTTTATTTCTTTGTTGCTTACTCAGATGAATCCGTTGAACTAAACAAATGAAATGACACTTCACAGAACTATCACAATTGCCAAGAAGACAAACTGTGCAAGCATTTTCCGCGTTTATTAGCAACCAAAAATGAAGGAAAGAATTTTTACTTTAAATTCAAGCTATCTGCATTTACGTAAGAGATGTATCGTCAAAGAGAATACCAGTTTTGACATACCACACAAAAAAAACAAGTACAACATCCATCGAGAAAACCTCAGAATCGTCAATCTGTTAAATTTGTCTGCAAAAATAGCTACAAATTAAAAAATAAAATAAAGTAAGACAATAAAGAAAAGAGAATACCAGGCTCCTTTTGTGTCATCATTTTTATTGTACACATTTTCCCATAGTTACTCCTCGTTAATGAAATTTCACGGCAGTTTGCACACTCACCATAGTACATCCGACAGTAGTTCGTCCGACCTAACTTGCATTATTCCTTTACAAAAACAAAAATATGTATTACAATGATTTTGCTACATCAAGTGTTAAATTTTGTTTGTCTGTTTGTCTATCTATATATACTTTTTCCATTTACAAATTTACTTGCATTTACTACAAATTCGATGTTATAGTTCAAATTCATCCTTATTGTTTCCTGGTTGGATCAGAACTATGTACAGACACAGAGGCATTTTTTTATGAAGCGTGTTGCTACATATCTCCTTCCGGCTTTATTCCCAACGCCTGACAAATTTTTTACTGTATTTCCTTATTTTCATTAACTAGAGCCATGCCTTATTGTGCAATCGTAAAAAGCCTCAATACTCATGATTTGAGTGCAACAAACAAAGCTACTTCAAAAACAAAGTAGGAAAAAGCAAAAGAGATCTTCGTTATTATCATCATTATCGCCGTTTCCCTTGATGTTTTTACCCTCTTCATTATATTGTTTTACAGAGCAAAGCATGCAAAAAAACCATTGTTGTGTCACACACATCTTTCCCTGCTTTTTATATTTTTATACAAAAAAAAACGGATAGTTTTTCTTTGGTTTAACTGTGTTCATTTTTATATTTTTGCCTACGTGCAGCCTGCTTGTTAACTCTGGCACCCTTACCCTGTGTCCCTTTTATTTTTTTACCATGACAATCACTCCCGTCGAGGATCATGACAAAAAGACAAAAAAAATTACACAATCTCTAACCATGAAAGAAAAGACAATCTCCCATGGGTAGTTCTGAATGCCAAACATGTTTGCAATGCAGTTTTTATGTGTATTTTGCAGAAAGCTGCCATTGATCATGAAAATATTGTAGGTTTCTATGAAATCTAGAACGTGACTGAGATTTGTAGTGTTTTGCTAATTTCCTTCCAATTTCACTGTGTCGATCTCAGACTGTAAACACGTTAGATTTCGCTGTATACCCTCTTGGTTCATATATTTTCTCGAGCTGCTGCAGTTTGTCAAAATAAGTGTGTAATTTATACCTTTGCTTGTGAGGAAACAGAGTTGTCTGTGGAAAATTCATTATTGCTTGCTGTGTGATAAAGTCGCTCGTATCAATTGGTTTTTATTGGCAATTGGTTTATTGAAACGGGGACATTTTTCGCAGTTACTTTGAAAAAACATAAGACCATTTCTTTTGTTCGTCTCGAAAGAAAGCACGGGCTTTTCGCAAAGAAAATTGTGACGTGAGTTAAGACCTGTGAGGATAGAGGCCGACTTCCGAATTGCTGACCATGTTCTCGTGGTGAAAATAGTTGGAGCGTCTTCGCGCGAGATGTGTTTTTTTTGTCTTGGATACTTCCATAATATTGACTAGTTGCCAAAACAAGAATATTTTCTCGCTCGCTTTTCATTAAACTCACGCGAGCAAACAAGGAAAAGTTTTTTTTACATAAAAAACAACAAGCCAAAAGGATGTAGAAAGTCGTCATAGACCCTGCTACAAAACTAACAACACAATTTTTCTCACTAAAGTTGTGTTTCTTCAAAAAACAAGACTCAGTGTAAAAAGAACTAAAGAACATCTTTAATTTATTCAAATAAAATCCACAAAAAGACAGCCTTGTGAAGCCACTTGAAGCCAAGTGAAATCGGTACCTTTGTTTAATTATAACCTCTCTTTGTACTGCAGAATATTGTGGATATGTGTTGGTTTTTGCGCGGAGTTTAGTTGTGAAAGAAGTAATGTAGCCAAAAGGAACATCATTGTTTTGTTGGAACATCGCATCCATAAAACTTTCGCCATCATTTTGCATGGGAGTGGGAAAACAAGAAGATAAAATATGTCTAAATACGTGGATGTGAACAAGGCGAAAAAGTAAATAAAAAATGATAGCGGTACAACTACCACTTGTTAACGAGACCACATTCCACTACTGGAAACACTGACTCTCACAATCATTGTCAGGGTTTTTTTTTTGCAAACAAAATAAAACTTTTCTTGTAGTTCTCTACTTGGAATGTGACATGAATTGGATGTGATATTGTTTTCCTTTTTCAAACATTTCCCCTTGTCTTGAATCCCTTCTCTGTGATTCACTCAACAATTTATGTACGCTCGTGGTGAAGAAAAAAAAATAGATTTAACTTTTTTGCCAAGATTTTTTTTACTTACGAGTTAACTAGTTGATTGTGTACACTAAAAATTCCAGTTTTTTATTGGATTCCAAGGAGGAGAAAAAAAAATGGATTCAAGGAAGTGCTCAGCAGCAGTAGGGTTTACGTTACTGATTGGTTGTGTGATCGGAATTGTGATACTTATTCACAACAGTGGATCCTCACGAAGATCCTCAGACCCGTCATCATCCTCTCTCCCTGTGCAACATAATCACCAGTTTCAACAGAAGCCCTATCATAGAGCTTCGTCAACAACTGTTGTCGGAGGAAAACCCGTTGGCGATCACTTCAATTCATCGCCTAAGGTATGTGTGAGCTTAGTCCGGGAGCATCCTTGTAATCCGATTATGGGGAAACATGGAATCGACAATAAAACTCGTTTTCTTCCTAGACATTCTTGTTGACATCCACTAAGTAATTTGTATTTGTCACGAAGAATCAACTTATATCTTTCCTGGGCGGCTCTGAAGAAGCTTTTCCCCATTTTTCTACCTTGTCTAAAATAATTCCGGTGTTTTTTCTGTTTCTAATCCGATTAGTATCGTCTCATGATTTCTCCTTCGGAGGAAAGTAAATCATGGTTGAGATGTCGCCCTAGTAGTAGCGACTAAGCTTGTAAATGCTCATTAATTTTCAGTTATAATCTTCTATCCAAGAACATTTTGTTTGCTTTTCTGCTCGCAGGAGGGATTTGCAAATGATCCGAACTACCGCAGCAGTCAGCCTACGATGCAGGAAGTAAACGAGCTCGCGGATGAGTTACGCTTGCTCTCGGCGAAATCAAAGCACGTATTGGGAATGAGTGGAAACACGGGGAAAGGAAATCTCGCCACTGCTGGAATGGTAACAGCGACGAAGAAGACAAATGGTAGTGCATCTAGTTCTTCTGCTTCAGCAACAAGTTCGGCAAAAGCAAGTATTACTGCTGTCAATTATAGCAGCGTGCCAAGGCGAGGTCCTTCGGTTTCTTCGGCAGGGAGTGGAAGAGGTTCACTCACATCGTCACCAACGTCAACGGTGAAAAATCAGTCTTTACCACAAAAGGCCATACCTGGAGCTCAACCAACGGTGATTTTGAATAAACAAGGGACGGCAGTGAATCACGAGCAGGATTTGCTGACTCATCATCATAATCAGAAGCTGCATCCGGGTCAGACTAGTCCAGGAGGAATTGTACCCATGCCGGATCCTACTTTGTCGGAATTAATGGGAGAGAGTGTGGCATTGCCGGATGAGAGAAAAGAAAGAGGAGGCAGTAATGCAAGTTCTGGAGGCTTATCCCACACCGACTTGTACACGACGTCTTGGCATCCGTCCATGATCTCAGCGGGAAGCATGGTAGACCCTAACCATTCATATCAGCATTATATCCTCCACCCTCATCCTTCCCAGACGCATTTTCATAACAAAAATAATAATCTCCACCAGCGGAGACTAGCGTCACCAGGCAGAGTAAACAAAACCGGAAAAAGCGGAGGCCATTCGTTTAGTCAAGACCATGTTGCCAGCTCGAAGCAGCCAGCAGGCCACCATCAACACGACTACCATGAGAATCAGGAAAAGGAGGAGATGATAAAGGATGAGGAGGACGGTGACTTCGCCGATGATGATGTTCCCCAAGACGGTCAGGATGATGTATATGAGAATGGAGAAAACGTGAAAAAGGTGGAGGATGAGGATGACGCCGATGAGGAAGAGGATGATGACCTTGAAGAAGAAGATGGCGACGACGACTATGAAGAAGGAAACACACAGGCTTTGATGCAACCGAAAAACTTTGCTGCCGATCTGGAAACGCTATTTTCGTTGGCAAACCATTTGTATACGTCACCAGCATCTTTACTTTCAACCCTGTCGATTAGCAAAGAGAAAACTAATTCCACACTGAATAACTCTTTGGGTCATGTTCCTCCTGGGTTTCCATCGGCATTGCAAGGATTTCTCAAAGTAAGCCAGTGCATTATAACCCCTCATTGCAATCCTAATGATGATTATGTTCGTGGTGACATCTGAAAGAAATGGCTGAAAGGAAATAAAAAGGTGTGTTCAATAAAAGGTCTTGCTGATGGTAGTGTTGTTGCAGTAAGCTTAATGGACACTCGAGAGGAAAAATATGGTCAATAAAATACATTTCACTCACTCGGTATCTATCCTTTTTAGTAGAGCATAACAGAAAATCCATTCATTTCTCTGCTACAAAGAGACATGAGGGACTCTGAAAATGAGTGAACCCCTGCTTCCGTATACCAGTGACATATACTGTGTACATCCACTTGCTGAGAAAATGGATTGGCGAAAGTCCAAACGATAAAATTTGTCGGAAAACCGTTAAATGGAAGTATAAAAGGAAGCAATAATGCATTTTCAGTTCAGTTTTCAGTAAACACAGGATTTGGAGTAGTAGGTTATTATGCATTTTTTCGGCACTTGAAGCTCTTACATACTCTTTCTACAGAAAAAATCCCCACGGAAATGCATTTTTATACTATTTCAAGATATATGTTGAATGGGTACGATTTCTTAGATTTTAGAATAAAGCTTTTTCTCACATTTGTTAAAAGGAAAAAGAAAGGTCTATGCACTCCAAACTCGCCGTCCTCAGTCAGCATAAGTCTTGTCTGCATGCAATTACAAACTACTGTGCGCGTACATCCCAGTAGGGTTGTTTAATTTCTCGAAATAATTAGAGAACAATGTCGCGGATCAATAGATAAAGTGTGTTGTTCTTCCCTGTTTTGTAATAGCTGTTGTTTGTAAGCGGGTCAATGATGCATTGTGTGGTGTGCACACACAAAACACTTTAAACTTATAAACAGGGTGGCAATGGCAATACTCTTTGTTTAAAAAAAGTAGTATTACTCGGGAGCATGAACAGTAAATGGACTGCTACATTATGGATGTAAAATGGAAATAAGTTGGTGGAATAATTGTTCTATTCTAGCAACAGTAGGATTCACTTTCTCTCTCGGAAAATGTGTTTAATGGGTTTCTGTAGAACTTGCAATGTTTTTTTTGCATGTGTCGCAGAGCAATTATATTTTGAGTGGACATAAATTGGAATTTTTTTGTTTGTCTGGAATTTAGGTTGTGAATGAGACAATTCAACGAGGGAATAGCAGTAAGCTGTTAGTAGAATTGAATGAAAAATACAGAGGAAGAGAAGCTAAAATGACGGAAGCTGAACCTGTTTACAATAAAGAGAATCAGCGTTCCGGGAACATGACAACTAATGCTTCATCATCAGCTCTTGCTGGGAAAGAGGAGAAAACGCCGTACGAAAAGAGCTTGACTTCACTTGTGTTCATGTCATTTGGCGTGTTTCTTTTAAATCAGATTCACAACTTTGTGCAAAAAACGGCGGACAACCATTTGGCTCAGTATAACCTAAACGGCACTAGTGGCAGGGATACTAGCAAAGGGAGAGCGTTATCATGGGAGGACGACGGACCGTTTCAATGGTACTCACCTAGAGGTGAAATGCTGATGACAACAGAGCCATCCTCTTTGGATATTCTATTTCAGCCCCCTGTTTCCCAAAACATGACGTCGGCTCGTTTAGATAGTGCATCAGAACCTGTTTCCGGGCGAAGTAACGACGTTATCTCAAGGGAATCTGCAACGTCAACGGAGGATCATGTGAATAATATGTTTCGAGCTATGCTCAACATTGGCAATGCGTATTCTCAAGATTCTCCAGCGCTAGAGTGTATCTGGTCAATGTATTGTCAAGACTTAGATAATACCGCTCAAAAGAGTGGGCTTTACGGGGTAGCTGCAAGGATCAATAGGTAAAAAATAACTTTCTCCCAGCTTCTATAACATTCCTTCCTAGAGTATAATCTACGCGTGAATTTCCTTTTGATATTGTTCGTGATCCACACACGGTACTACTCCGCGTCCTCAAGAAATACCATAATTAGTAACTGAATCAAGGCACAAAGTAGGCCAGATACGGACTCATTTTCACACGTGTAGAGTTAGAATCATGACCATAACCGTAGCACCTCTGCTAATTAGATGCTCAGCATGTGTAGATGAACGCGAACTAAGGAATTCACGTAATTCAGGCTGACGACGATGATAATGCTAATGAAGCAGACGCAGGCCGTTTCTTTGCACGTTGTCGCAATCAGTTTCATGGGAGAATTTCGTATGCTTCCCAGACTCGACTTTTTTCAAAAGTTTCCTGTCCGCTGTTCGTTCGCGTCATTGCAAATTGATAGCCAGATTGTATGTAAACCTTGCAAACGGACCAAAATATTCCATTTGAGGTTTTCCCCTGAATGTGAGTAATGAAAATGCTTCTTTCCTTGTATGCCACCTTTCCGTCTACCCCTGCCTAAGGAACGCTTCTTGATGCTTTTGTTCTCCAAACGAAAAGAGAAATCAACAGATTTCGTACTGTTTTCCTCAAAGATTTATGCCCGTTATGTAAGTTTGTGCTTTTGTATTTGGGGCTCCTTGTGTGTGGGCTCTAGAAAAACGAATGGGCGAATCAAACGAAATGATTTAATGAAATCAAGTTAGAATTAATGATTCCAAGGCTGGAACAAAAGTAATGCGGGTTGCTTGCAAAGGGCATACACAAGGTAATGACGATGGTGATGACAGTGATGAAGGTGGAGGCGGCTCCGAAGAACAATCCAAAACAGTAGTAGCTTCGTGCGGTACGGCATTTTTTAAAGCATGAGTTATGATATTTCTTAGGAGAAAAGGAAACGGCTTTTGAATTTCGAAAATAGGAAGCCAGGAAAAGTTGAGAAGGTTAGTCATTTTTAGTGCGGAAAGGTCGTCGGGAAGAAATTCAGCATTTCCCTTCATTGTATCTACACTCAAGATTCTGCGGGGCTCATTTCCCTCCCCATTTTTTAGCCTTCGTTCTCTTTAGCTTTTTACAGCAATACGCTTTTTTCGCTATGCAACCTTGAGCGCCTTTTGGTTATGAGATGTCGTGCTTTCCCACACTCTTTTATCTCTTGAACTTTTGTATGTATTTCTTTTTATCTGGCACTAGCAAGCAACGATTTCAAGAGCCACACACATCCACATCCGCGTTTCTTGTACATATAATATTTTTTTCTCAACTACCATCCAAATTTCAAAATGAAACTTACGGAAAAAGTTTTGCGGCTGTTTTTATCTGTTCTATTCTTTCCTGGATTCAAGTAGAGTGTTTTTTGACAAAAAAAAGTAAAATAAGAAAACAGTGGTAAAGAATTACCTCACTAACCGCCGTTCCACCTTTACTCCCTTTTGTTGGAGCCAATTTTTTCAAGAGAACACGAGTTTTTACTTCATACTTTTATTTAACGATGGGAAATGAACGTCAATGGGGTTAAATTGTGTATATTTTTTTGTATCACGCTCATATAGAAAAAGCGCGTAGCTATTATCTATGTACAAGCACAGGGAACAGCCTAATGCCGCATTGTAATCTGCATCGCCATCAAGATTTTTTTTTCCTTCAAAGAATACTTGCTTTTTTAAAAGAATGACGGGGCTCACCGCCTGTGAAAAATATTCTCCAGGAGAACAGCTCAACATTTAAAATTTGAAGCTTAACCTCCGGCCGAAATAGTTTTTGACGTGGCTTTACAAACAGCACGATAGTGTAACATTGCAAGCGTGTCACTTTCTTTTCCTTTGTATTTTCCTGCTCGTGAGGAGAAAGTACCCCGGAAGTTTTCATGAAAATGAGGAAACAAATTCCTTCAAGACGGTTTGCATCACCTGGTACTGGTCGCTCTTGTTGCTGTGTAAGAATGGCTACGGTTGTTTACATTATCCTAATGGTACTGCTATCATGAAAATGATTTAGTTGGTGTCATCAACCAGTTTGTGATATAAAAAAAAGGCTTTGGAAGATAGAAGAAAAAAAGATACTAAGACAGGTTGAGAGTTTAAACCTCTCATGAACGAAATTGCAAGTTGCTCAAGTGGTAAATATGTAGGTCGTGCGTGAATATTATGTGCTCTTCCTTCCCGTCTTACGATCTTTTTTTTTGTCTTGGAAAACAAGAGCATACTATGCTGAAGTAGGAAACGGAAAATTCTTTTAATGGAGATTTTAGCATTCCAAAAGAGTAGAACATTGTCATCTGAGTACCCTCTTTTCTTTTGTGTTAATCTGGAAGCACTAGTTGTAATGATAATGCATGTGTTCTTCCACAGTTAAGACTACGAATATTTTACATGCATACCCACTCAATTTTGTGGAAACCCATTATCATCCATTTTTTATCTACTTTAAAGCATTTTTTTAACCCGTTCTTTTTTTGTTTGAGTTTGATATTTCTTTCCTGCCTTTGTATTGTTGAAAAATTATAATGTCACGCTACACGGACGACAAGATACTTCGTTTCGAGAAGAATATTTAATGGAATGCGGTAGATTTTACTTAGAGTCATGTGAAACTTAAGTGCACCGGGATTCTTTTCCTGATCAATCTACAATTACAAATTTAAATCACGACTTGGTCCATTTTTTTCCCAGTGTCGGCTTACGTCTCATTATGGACCAAATACCGGTTGGGCTGACGTTTGATGTTATGCTACGTTCTTTGGTGGGATGGGATGGACTGCCTTGTAAAAAAATGTTTCCACAGTGAGCCGCCAACGACAAAATATTCCCGGAGTAGTCTTGGAAATACTGTCTTAAAAATCCATTTATTAAAATTTTCTGTTTTTTATGATTTTGCAGATGCTCCGTGAGCAATGGCACAATATCAATGACATCGGAGGGGCCCGAGGATGCGAAAATGAGAAAAATTGCGAGCAGAGCTCTGTAGTCAAGGGGAAGAAACAAAAGATTGGAGTTATTCCGCTTGTGTAGATTTTTGTGTCCCTGTCTGGAAGTAACTCGATTTGAAAATAACGTAACATTTTTCATTTTAATGGAACACAAAATGTCATCTCGTCCTAAATCCCTTTCTACATTTATCTCCCGCTCTGTCTCTTTTCCTCCCTCCAAAAGAGCACAACCGAACCTCGCATGTATGCAATATTTTTTATATATTTTTCTAGTGTTACAAGCTTTAAAGTTAAAAGAGGCGTATGAAATATTTTGGGAGGTTGTTCACTTAAATTTAAGTAGAATTTTTGTTTCCCAAGTGGTTACTTCACATCAATTTTCCGGCTGGGGTTGTGTGCAAATTTCTGTAGCATAATTTTAGGTATTGCAAAGTCAACCTCTGCACGTTTGCTGGTTTTTGCGTATATCTAATGGAGCATTTAGTTTACCTATCTTATTTTAGGATATATTTTTGGGGACAATAAAATGAGAATGATTTTTTACCAGAAGAAGAGCTTGTTTTAATTTGTGACTTTATTCATCTGAAAATTCATAACGATGCTTAGTTTGGCTCTTTTATTGTTCACAGTACAACAATAGAAAAATGATAAACGATCCAAATCAAAAGAAGCCAAGTTAGCCAAATAGGAATCGGTCGGGTACCAAGATTCTTTTGCCTTTGGAAAAATTATTGTATTCAGATTACACGAAGAAATTCTGCTAATGATGATACGACCTACGAAGGTAAGCGTGTATAAATTTTACATGACTTGGAGCTGCTAGGCAATGTTTTTAGTTTCTCTAATGGCTACTTAGCATATCATAATAATAATAATGAGCTGAAAACGACGGAAAACACGTGAAAGTCGTAATGCTTAATTAAACATAGTACAAGTTTTACTTGATTTTCTTTCATTAGCTTTTGAGGGGCCACGTAGTAATTGGGATTGCTAATAGCGATACCACAACAGGCGAAAGAGATTCAGTAATTTGAGGTTCAAGTTTCTGAATAAATTTGAGGTTCAAGTTTCTGAATAAATTTGGATTTCCATGTCATGAAACATGTTTGTTGTCATAAAGGAGTAAACCATTAAAAAATAATTAGGTTTGAGACATTCTTCAAGAATATCGTTTTCATTATAGCATCAAAATCGTTACAACAAATCACTTAGTCGATTCTTTCGACTAATTTACTACGTACTAGAATAATGCATATTTTGAGGTTTCAAAGTGAGGGTACTGTTAGGCAGTGTACAGTGGAACATCACAGAATAATTTGTTAACAGATGTATTTTTTTATGTATGAATTTTTGGCAGTAGAATCAAAATCATATTGCGAACTAACAATTCTCTCAGGTTGCTTTTACTGCAACGTTTCCGTTTCAGCATCGATCTAGGTGATACAAAGACAAAGGTAAATTGCAAGAGAGAACAAAAACAACTCTGTAATTTTAAAGATCAGAACTATGTTATCCACCTTTCACCAATCAGCCAGGGCTAATATGTAATGAATGGATATGTGATTGGTATGGTGTCACTGATGGCACTCATTGGATGTTTTAGCTAAATTAATGAATTTAAGGAATGCGAATTACCGCCTACTTATGTAGGTCACATTAGCAAGTATTTCAAATGTTGAATTATAGAAATACCAAATAATATCTCGAATCTCTTACTTTCTTTACTCATTATTAGTTCTCCCGTTTCATCCTTTTATCTAATAGAAAATAGTACAACGTCACGAATATGGTGACTCACGAACATAATATTCAGGTTACGTAATTCCCCAAAGATACCTATATATTTAATACGTGGCAATACGTATTTCAATTTCAAATGGAACACATCTCCACTTACATGGAGATCCCTCCCAGACTTCACTGTAGTGCAATTCATGCAATTCAAACTTAACACTTATCGTTTGGCTTGTTAAGTAGCGAAAGCTGCTTTATAAGATTATGTATAAGTACTGTCTGTCTGTAATCGTGAAACCAAAGAATCGCTTTGGCCTACAGTCCATACAACACGTAACCAACAACCAACAATGTTTCATGCCACCAAGTTTTATCCTTTTTCGTAAAATTTTACGAAAGTAAATTGATAGCAAAGGTAAGATGACGATACCTGAAAACTACATAACAAACAAATAAATAAACAAGTGCTCCATGTTGCACAAACGTAGTTCTCCATGTTGCACAACTGTAGTTTTCCATGTTGCACAAACGTGATGCTGCATGATTCTTTCGTTACTTTGCAACTGTGTACAACCGCACTGATTTTTATTGAATATGACAGTCAGTTTAATATTTCGTACATATCCAATACTTTACAATCTGCCACCAAACGCCACATCTTGCTTTACATGGAGTTCATATTTTTTCACAGAAAATCATGTAGTGTTAAATATACCAAGTGAAAGAAATTGTGACAAAAGTTTCCTCGTTAACGCTTGGTTTAAAATTGGAAGCTTATTCGGTGACTCACGAGACTACCTAAACAAAACGCATGCAACCACATTAAAAATAGTAAAGCGAAGTGAAAGCTTTAGGCCTTTCCCTCGCCAAGATCGGCTTTTCGTTTTCAACTAAAGAACAATACCCAACTGCTCTAGGCTTGCATATGCATACACAGAACACTATTAATTAGTATTCATTTGTCATGTATTTAGGAGGATTATTTAACGTCTACTCACATATTTTTTTTAAAGTACACTCATTATTTTGGAGTCTTTTTCCTCCTCCTGTTTGCATCTAGGGCTTCGAAAGATGATGGATTTATGAGACGCGACTATCTTATCGCATCCTTGTTCAACAAGCAAGGATTAAATGTTATTTTAGGGAACATTATTTTTGCAGAGACGCAAACCAAAGTGCATGAGCTGTTTACATTAATCATTTTCTCATTAAAATCCACTCAAAGAGCGTATGAAAGTATATGTGCTGTTGTTCTAGTTATATTCGCCATTTTAAAGGAGTTATATTTGGCAAAACGAAATCTGTTTTTTTATGTAATATTACTTTACAGTATGTGTGCTTCTGTCTTGTTACATGTTTTCGATAGTTTCCCGTTCGACAAGTATGTGTTCCACTTGCCACGCAGCAGCGCTGTAAGGACTTGATAATACATTGGAGGGCGGCAGCTGGAACTGAAATGTAATGCGTATGAAAATTTGGTCGGTCACTGCTCGAAGTACTTGAGTCCCGGGTAAAGGAAGTTCGTTCATACACGTTTTACAGGGATGGAATATCAGTCAGAGCGTAAAAGCATGTGAATTGAACTGAATTGTGAACCCCTTGCCCACCTAGTGCAAAAAACAGCACACATTTAAAACATGTGCCAGCTGGCAAGAGAGTGAACAATTGTCGAGTTAGAAAGTCTACGCAGCTATACTTACGTACGCGGACATTTATATTACAACAGAGGGACTCGTAATAAGTTTAGTTTATAAAGACATTTTTATTTACCGTTTATTCAGAAAAAGTACAACGCCTACAAAAAAATATTGTTCTTTTTTTATACTTTTCATTGCAATACTTGAGTCGTTGTTCCCTTTCTCTACAGAATAAACTGACGTTCACAGAAGGAGAAGGAAATGGAATTTCACGAGGAAAAACGTGTTAGAGAGGATGAAGAAAAGCCACTTATTTACACTAGAAATGCTATTATTTTGGTTCCCTATTTCCAGTATGACTTCGGATTATTTTTTCCCCGCTTGAGTCTTGAATAGTGGGCGGCCCATTTAAAAACAAGTGTTGTCCTTATCTTCATCCTTTTATCGACACTATCGACGATAACAAGATGAGAGGAGAAAAGTTAAAACGCAAACCTCAGACTGTATAAACTGTACCTTTATGACTGGATGGTTATTCTCTTGGGTACACTGATTGTACTTGACTTTATGCTTCCATTTCTCTCTAGCACTTCATCTCGTCGACACTTTCACTATGCCATGGTGTAAATATATTTCTCTGTTGTATGAATGATGATGATATATTTTAAGCTTTCAGCTTATAAGAGAACGGGGAGAGTACGCGCGCGATCATTTTGAGCACAGTTAAACTGTTGATGCGACTTTCGTCAAGCGAAATAGTTGAACACTTACAAAGTACCTGGTCCTGTAATATTTTCAACTTAAAGTATATTTTGTCGTTATTTAGGGCCCAGGACGGCTTTAAGGGACCCATCGTTTGTACCTATACTCTAGTATAGTGATTACCTTATGAGGGATTAGATCATGAAGATCTGAAAGAGCTATGATATCATAAATAAAGCAGCGTGTAACTCTTAACATATAAATCAGACAGTTAAACTAGACTAAATGGAGCAAATTTACATACATTTGTATGGAAAGCAAGAAAGATTAATAAGCCAGTGAGGAAAAATTTATTTTGCCAATGATGTATACTGACAAGTTGGATAAAAATAGTGATACTCATACAGTCTGTATTGAAAAGACACTTTTTGTGAGGATTAAAAAGATTGTGCCACTATAGTTGTCGTCGTTATATTTCAACGCTATTAAGCTGAAATCCTATTTTAATAAAACGCTTCTTGGTACTGGGAAAGGGACAATTAAGAAGCAAAAAGAGTTGCTTTGGGATAAATCGACAATAAAGGAAAAGTTGAGTGTGTCGTTGGGATTCCAAAAGCTTAGAGGAATAGCACGATTTTTGAAAATGAGTATAGTTTAGGAATTTTCAGCAAACATTTCCCCCGCGATGTGCAAGAGCGTCTACTTATTGTAAAAAAGCTGATTACAACGTCCAAACGGTAAGTCAGCATAAATGTCCCAATTTTGTATTCATACAAAGGTATGCAGCTTTCTTTGAATTCAACTACGATGCAGTAGACTGTCGCACGATTCCGTATGCAGATGGGAATGAGAGCGGATGCTGTTGCTGTCATAGTCATTACAATTGTCATTTTCTTCCCTAGCAGTTTGAGTCGGGAGAAGAGATTAGGACGACGTGCTCCCACTTTACCAGGCTTGCCAAGTCTTCGTCTACAGTCATTTACTCTTTATAACGATTTCGTCAACTTTCTTAGCTCCCCAGAATCACCATGAAAGTGGTATCTAAAGCTAGATTCCGCTAGGAATCGAGGACTGCAGTACAAAATCATGACGACAATGATATTCTGTTGTTTCCTAATTATTGTCGTCACTCATGGTATTTTTATTGTCAATCTTATGGAATACGGGATACCATAAAATAATGTTGTTAGCGTCTTATCGTATTCCATCCACTCCGCCGATTTCAATTTATATCTTTATCTTGAGTAAAACACAGGATATATTGAATCAGAATATCTTATTAAACTAATCCTGAGTAAAACACTATCGCTTAGTCAGATGGTCTACCAAAGTTTAGCTTGTGAAAAATGAGATATTAAGCAAGTATAGAACTCTATCAGAAATCTATTGGTTCAAAGCTAAGGCGCACAAAATTTTCTCTTTTCTTTGTCATGATTTTTCACTGAGAGTGAATTTCATAATTACTCTGCTGTTAAGATGTATAGCATCTCTGAAAAGTATAAAGGGACGCTGTGTGATTTACACACATTATTTTTTATTACCATAGATACAACATTGAAATGGTACACGATCCAGACGCTTTATGTACAGTCGCTTAATTCCCATCAAGTACTATTTACGCATTTGCATAAAGTTTACGAGCCCATAAAACAGTATTAGCATAGTATTATTTGAAATCATTTCTATGCAATAAAAGTAGCATCTAGAGTCTTCCGCTTTGCAAGAGAAAATCATACTTTCCCTTACACAGTTCCACATTGCTACTTACTAGTATTTACTAGTTCTAAAGTATACAGACTCGAAAATGAAAACTTTAAGTAATTTTCAGGGCGCATCCGGCTGGTGAGTTGATGTCCAACCCACGAATTTAATTCTACTTGGAAAGCGAGAGAAGACAATAAAAACTGAAAAATCCTTATTACTGCTGAGGAAGAAGGTTTTGCTTGTACTAAGTTGATATTATTTAACATTAATACAAGACGAAGGTCACATGTTTGAATTAAAAATGACTGAACTACATACATAGCACAATATAACTGTCCAAAAGCAGTTTCTATTGCTGCCTTTTCAAGCATCAGGAATTTACGAAAGTCCCTTTCAAGTTCAACGCAAACTCTTTTGCGTGAAAGACAGTTTGACTCCCAGATTTTTGTATGCATCCACAGTAGATAGAGTGATGTGAAATATTCCTCGCGTCCAAGCAGTTTTTCTGTTCTTCCTGACATTTTCACAAGCAAGCTAATACTGTTTTCCTTCTATTCCCACTATCGCTGGTTCTCGCACAGCATCCCAAAAATCTCTTGGTGAGATGTGGATAATGCATGAACTTAAGCAAATGACTAACCTGGTTTGTTTCATTTTCCCGTATTTGCAGAGTTGTTAATTAAGGATTTTGCTTTGTGCACACAAACCTGTTCGTCGCTAGATCAACATGATAATTATCACTCTTTGTCGTCTTAAAATGGCAGACATTGATCATAGTGCGGCAGATAAGAATTTCGTGGCCTTCGTATCCTTTCCAAAAAATGGTCCATGGCATGCGAATATTATCAATCATCTATGCTGAATAAAATCTTATCATTGATACCGGTAATTCAAAAACTATTTCTTAAGAGTCTTTGTCACTGACCTCATTTTCTAGCCTGACCCATTTGATGACCCTGCTCATCGGGGACCACACATGATTATTTAGAAAGTGCGCCTTCATGTATGAAATATCAAAATAAGTTTTAAATCTCGTAGTGGGACCATATTCCTGCTCCTCTTACCTTTCTTATGAGTAACCACATCTTCTTTAGGTAATTTGACAAATTCTGAGTCGCATTATTTAATAGCTAAACAAACTTGTTCATCTCTAAACTTGTTTATAATTCATTACTCTTTCAAGTTTGCGAAAGGAAGCCATCCTGTTCTTCATGATCCTCCGCGCGACACAAGTGGCATTCAACCATAAATTGCATACTCGTTTCTTTCGGAAAGAACATGCCTACGTGTAGAGGCTTATCGTTCCAAGGACATCCTCTTGTGCACGCAAGCCATTCATCCATTCATTTGAATCTGTTCTGCTACCCCATTTCCCAAACGTGTGTGGCTTTCGTCTAGCTGCACAAGCATACATCCTGCAAAATAAAAGAATCACTGGAGTGTGCACATGGACGCACTGTATCATCAAGAAATGAAGTATTCAGTCAGTTAGTATTCTCTAGACGTACGCTATACACTAGGAAGTTAACTTCGGTCATGTTACACCGATATTCTTCCTGCTCGACAGTTTGCTCTTCAATTTCTTCGAATGACCCGGCTCTAGCGGCCATTTCGGTTGGATATGTAACTCCCCGCCCAGCCATATTCATCATGAGAAAGTTTCTTTGCCTGACCCACCTCGTTCCTACTTTCACCCTGACTTCCTTTGACAGTCATTACACAATCTGTGAGCTCGTCCAAACCTGCTTCCGTTTCCATGTTATCATCCCATTGAAAAGAGCAGTTTCCCATAACTTTTCGCCCAATTTGAAATTCATCTGCAAGTAGAATTTTTGTTGTTAAAAACTCTGACCAAAAAAACTTTCAAAATAAAAAAGCCATGCTTTACTCCTGAGAACCATTATAACATTCAGTCTGCTCCATTTCCTCCACATTGGTCAATGAAGCACGTGGTCAGTTGGCCATTAGGGTTTTGTTTGAAGTGGCGTGAAAAAGCTCACACAACAACTTTAACATCAAATCTCAACGAACTGTGTTTACTATTCTTTTGAAAAGAAACTATCCAACCTACCACTTCGTATTCAAATCAGAACCTACTGCAACTGAGAATACAATATTCATTGTTGGACTTTCTCTTGCTTTAATCACCTACATTATAAACCTAGACCAGTTAAGGTTTGGATTGCTATTGTGTGTGCGCGCTCTCCTTCTCTTCGCTCAACTCACGCGCCCATTTTTCGTTAATATTATAACACGTGAATCCATGATTATTTATGTGCTGTCTGTGAACCGGGTTTATTTCAGTCTCTCCCACAACCTTCCTCAGGTTTAATATAAGCCTCGTTTTATTTACCGCCAAGTTTTCGGCAATGTCTGACCAAGAGAGGAGGCTTAGAAATCTTTACCGTATTAAATGTATTGCTTATGAGGTGATCATTTGAAGCTTTCTCTCACAAACATATTTTCATAACGTCAGCCTTTCACATTATCAAACGCCGTCAAAAATATCTTTCCTGGTGGAGCGAGCCGATTTTCTGGAAAGTTTTCCCAACCTATTCCACTCACGTTTATCGCATGAGCCTTCACAGGTTAGGTGAAAGTCAAGGGGAGGATCGTTTCAAGGAATTATAGTGTCAATAGACATGACGGTACGTGAAACCTTCATAAGACAAGCACTTGGAAATAATAAAAAAGCGATGAGCCGTGTGTAGATTCAACAGAGTCATCAAACAGATTATCGTGCTGAAAATGAAGATGGCATCAAAGGAAATCAAGCTTTTACTTTAACTCAACAATCTGTTTCTTTCTAAAAGGATTCGATGGGGGTTTTTGATTTCGAGACGATATAGGCTTTCCTGTGAGAAGTATTTTGTCGCTATTATATCCTCATCAATGTTTTGTTAAACTTGAAGCTAGGAACGTCTGCGTTTCTGATACCATGCCTCGAATATAATTGACAGCGACAAATACTCGTAGTCTTGTTTCTCAGGGAACTATAACCACGTATAAGTGGGTTCTGTGTGTGATGTGGTGCTTGGGTCAGTCTGAACAGGCCTTACAAATTGGCAACTCTGTCGGATCCTGGCGCAGCAGCAACAACTGTGAAAACTAGAAAACTGAGTGCGTGTTCTGTTTGCTGAAGGATCCGCTCAGCCGTGAAACTCGGGGAAATAAACAAATACAAAGAAATATCGTACATGAAAGACACATTACAATAATTATACTTTTCTACAGCCCTTCAACAGAATAGACTACACAACAAAGTGTTGTTTCGCGGTTGCTCGCATTCTATGTGTGTCACTATTGTTCAATAGCTCGACAGGAATTGATTTTACGCTTACAAACTTGCATCCGAAGGCATGGTCGCACATTATGAAAACATTTCGTTTCGTACAGAGACGTAATTAGCTACAAGGGCGGTATTTGAATTGTAGCAACTAAGCTTTATTGGATAATCTTTAAAAGAACGGGGAAAATAGATAACAGTAGTAACAATTGAACGCTTCCCAATTCATTTTACCGCTATTTGTACAGTCAACAAATTCAGTGATTATAATTCTAAATGCGTGGTAAAAGGATATGGTTGACTGTCTTCTCCCCTCCCAAATTTTCTGCGCAGTTCGTGTAGAACGGCTTTACTTTCCCCATTCCGGGTGTGCCCTGAAAATTTTTGATATCTTTACTTATATTTTAGCAGAAATTTTCTGGGAAAATTAAACTAACAGAGTTATTACACTTGCTCCTGTTATTGGAGTTGTTTTCAAAGGGAGGAATTGTTGGACATTACTTTTCCTCCAGAGAAAGCGAAGTCTCACTGAGCAAGAAAGTTTTTATTAAAATCTGAAAGCTTCTGCGGAATCAATGAATGCGGGCGATGACGACAACGTATGTAGTGATTACTGTGTCCGTCCTCTTTCCTTAACATACTCTACTTTAACTAGAACTTAGAGTTGGACAACATTCGCCGAGAGAGAATGAATGAAAATAATCGGCTATATCGAACTTTACGAAGCAAGCTGGAGTGGCACTGCATAACAAAGTAATGCTCAACGTTGGTGTTGTTGAGAATAATAAAAAGGTTCCTTGAAACTTCCTCCTTCACCGATTCTTTCTCCCTTCAAGTAGCGTGTCCCTCTTTATTACGTAGTACCCCATGTGAATCGTGAACAAGTTTTGTTTCTCTGTTTTGGTTGTACAATAAAAAAATTCTATATTTTTACCGATGCGTAAGTACAATACTCGATTCTACATTCGAAGAGCAACAACTAAGAGCAAAATTTAACGGAGAATGTTGAGTTAGAGTGCGAGTTGTAAGGAACACGGTCACCAGAAAGATTCAAGTTGTGAGACAGATTCATCGCACATTGTCAAGGAGGCTTCTACCCAGCGATCTCTGTAGATTTTCACTGTTGTTATTTTTGTGGTGCTGGCTGGCGAACGAAAAACGGTGCATATAAAGTGCTATCTTTTTCGGGGACTTGTTCACAGAGAGAGTTGAGTCGCAGAGAGGACCACAGACACACACAGGGAGAGAGAGAGAGAGAAAACGGGAGTTTCGAATCGCAACTCGAGAAGTACTTTTATACGTGCTGTTTATGGTCTACCAGACCACGATCATTTAATTTCTCCTCTGTTTATCAGTGTTGGCATCTTCACAGTTTCCTTGCTTTCACCAACACCTTTCTTGTTTTCGAGAGAAGCTCATTTCTTATATTATCTGCAGTCTGATTCTGTGGTATGACTTGTCGAACAATTTTTCTGTTTGTTCCCCTCTGGACGTATTTTTCGGTTTGAGAGGATTTTTATTAGAGTGTTGTGGACAGGAATAAGAAGAAAAAAATCTGGCCCTACTGACTTCTCTGCTGGTGACTTGTGACTTATGTTCAGTGTAAGGAACAAGGTCAGGCAAGATCAGAGTTACATACATGAGTCTCTACGTCTTGGGGAATAGTGAGAATTTCCATTTGACTATCATATTCTACATCCTAGGCTCTTGTTTCCATAACTAATTCCGGCATAGGTCTCTTCCCTTCATCTGTTTGTGAGAGATGGAAAAAGGTTCAGAACCGCAGACGATATAGCCTTATTAGTGGAGTGAGTAGCGAGTAGAGGCGTACATAGTTAATAGTGTTCAGACTTGTTCTTCTTTTGGCCGCATGTTGACGTGTGACAAATTGACACTGAAATCATGTCTATTAGTCAGTGTTTTTCTGTCCTTCTGTGTTTCCTCCGGCCTCTTGTTTTCCTCCAGGAATAAACAGTAAGCACAGGCAGTTTCTGCCCCGTAATAATACAAGCTGCTTGTGTAAACAGACAAGGCAAAGGCAAATACAAAATACGCTTCAGCCAACAAGGACTACTAGATTTTTTAACGATTGGTCTGTAGATTTAGTGATTACTACTTTGATGTCTTTGCTGCTGTCGTGATGATGAGAAGAAGCCTTCATCAATAACCACATGTCTTTCCTCTCGTCTGACAAATTAAGGCACACGTCTATCAAGATGTCCATGTAAAACCAGGGGCTTTGCTGGACCAAATAGAAAAATACAAATTTCACCGCACACGTTTGCACTCCTTCGCTACTAGTGAGACCACAAACAACCTAGTTTTCTCTGTTCCTGCTGAAGTAAAATGAAGACTTACTGCTGAGCAGTTCCTGTTTCGTACAACCGGGCTTTACGTCCACTCGGATTATTAACAAAAAGGTATACATATACATAATATTTTCTACTAAAATGTCACAAATCAACCCAGTTATTACTCCATTGAACCAATCTAATGTTTCTCGTGAACAAATACACCTAGTGATGCTGAAAGGCATTCACCGGATATTTCATTGTGAGATTCCCTTCCAGCTACCTTCATTAAACATAATACACATGATGAAACCGTGGCGAAATTACTACCGGAAGCAAAATAATCACATGATCCCAATCCTAGCTCCATCCTATTTAATGAATTATTCTGGCACAGAAACAATCGGCAAGAGCAGGCTTTGAAATTCCGCATACTTCCGATTCTACTAATGACTAAAGTCACTGTGACAAAATTGGAAAAACAGGAAACAGTTCGGAAAATGTTAAAACTAACGAATTTCAGGCGAGCATCCTAAATAATAAGAGTTATTTAAGCATAAAAACGCCGTAGTTTGCAATAACGCATTACAAAGAACTAATCTACTATAATCATTTCATGCTGACGATTCCAGGAAACGTGTTCATGTTTGGGATGTCCAAAAATTTGGTGAGTCACAAGTTAAATCCAAACAATAGATTCGAATCAGGAAGAGAACAACAAGCGAGCAAAAAAGTAGTAGCAACTGTAACAAAACGGTATCTGGCACGATATTACGAAAACTACAATGTCAATTTACCCCTTTTCAATCCACAAGAGACAGCCAACAACTTCTTCTTGTTGAGTGAAAACTCTGAATTTTGTTAGGTACTAGTGTAGGAGCCGAATGGATTCTACAGCACAGAGAGGAGACCCAATGGTCACAAACTAAAATTTGTACGAAATTAACTCTGTTGTGACGTCTGCAGAGAAAAGTTTTTTTTTCTGTTGATCTTCCATCTTTTAGTCTCCACATAAAAAAGTCGCATCATTTCTGCAGCAACAGTATCAGGATGCTGTTGATTTTAGAGTGCGTTTCTTTTCCCCTAGTGAATTTTTTATTTATTTTTTTTTTCATCGGCATCCAGTCTCCTTTCTCTCATCCTGTCCATTAGTTTATTTTGGTGACAACAGAAAAAGTAACAACAACTTGGTGCTGTAGATTCATGCCAGAACCCGTTCTGTTCAATTTACTTGTACTTCAGGTACTCCACACGGATGTGAGTGTTTTTAAGGTCCCAGCATATTAAAATGCATGCAAGGCATGAAAACAACCATAATTACGCAGCATTTTTGGCATCTTTCCCCATAAGATAAATTTTACTATCTGGGTTAGAATAGCGAGTGTATTTTGCCTGTCACTTTGCTGCTATCCTTTTAACAAGCTTTTAAAGTTGCTTAAACAGTTGCTATTCTTTGCCCAGCTGTTGTGATAGCAGTTATCATCATGAGCTTTATTATGCTGTTTCATTCTTGTGCTGAACTTAATACATACATAACGCAATACGCAATATAGCCAAAAACTTCTTAATTGTTTGCAACTTTCTCAAGAGATCACTTGACTACTTACAACAAAATTTGACTGTGAGACTACCACTGTACCGTTCTGAAATTGTTAGTTTAGCTGGTTTACAATTTTTCACAGGAATGAGCGCAATTGCGATAAAAGTAATAAAATTATACTCATATGGCCACAAATAAATTATTAAGCACTGCGGAGTAATACCTTTGTATGGTTACCTATAGTCGTACATATCTGTAGCCCGTTTGTTTGCCTCTCCGTGGAGCACCTGTAGCCTATTGGGCATTGATTGGGCTGCAATTTTGTAGGGTCATTAGTATAGCCCCAAGGACGATCCTCTGCAGGTATCTGCAGGCGCCCGTATTTTTTTTAAATGGTCGCAATGGATTATTTCCGTAGGAAGATACCTCTAGGTGAGGAATGAAAAATTTTAACTTCCCAAGTCATCATCCTGGGGTTCTACAGGGTGTCAAAACTCGTGATATTATAACCATTATAGCACCCAAACGTCGTAACCTACTGAACAGGAACATGTTTCAACCGACAACCTGAAACATTTTGCAGACGTACACAAGGGCATAAAAGCAGCTAGTGCATAAGGTTCTGGTGCTTGTCTTCGTTACATGTAAAAGCAAGTCCTTTCTAGGTACCTGCAAATGCCCGTAATTGGTTCCGCAATGCTTAATTCTAGCGAAAGAGATATGGTTCTGGTGTCTGTCCGTCCGTCTGTCTGTTATTGCGAAATATCAGAAGCTTCGAGATTTGGCGCACATGTTTGTCTGCTAATGAGCATCTTGTGAACAAGTTGCAGAGAAATCTATCACATCGTGAATGATTTATCATTTATAGACCCCGAAGATCATGCAGATCGCGTTACGGGATTAGCGAATCGTGGAGATTGTGTATAGCTCATCATTCATGAGGATCTTGGGAACGCCTTTCGCTACTTTTGAGAATCGTGCATGAGCGTTTTATTATTCTATTTAGTGGTATTTAGCATATCTGCACACAAAGAAGAAGCTCCATGCAAGTTACCCGTTATGAAGAAACAAGAGTTCAATGTATCAAGAACGTACAAGAAACTAGCGAAGGGACTGATTGAAATGGTGAAAGTTATAAAGTACATTTTTCCTGGCGTACTCTACAATATGTCCTGGTCGAACTAATTTTACGCATGGTAACCTCAAATTATAAATTTAAGCCGATATTTGAGTAAAAACTTATACACTTCTATTTATCACTTTTTTTTCTTCCAGGAGAATTGAGAACGAAAAGTTTCTGTGTGGGTTTTGGTTCAGCGATAGGGGAGAAAAGAGCGTTTACCCGAGGGGTAATGAAATAGTAGAAAATCGCTGCTGTTACAGTGTTAATTCTGCTGATGCACACTTTTGTATGGCCCCTTTGGTTCGTTTTTAAATATTCAATTCAACATGTACTACAAATAGATTTTTTATATGGATACAACATTAGTTAGAAAGATTTTTTTCCCAGATATTAGATATTAGTGTCTATTACATCCTTAAGTGAAAAAAAGAAACACAATAAACCCTTTATTGGGAATAATTAAGCTTCTCTGAACTGAATGAACCTATAAAGAGATATGTTAGTCGGTTCAGAATATTGTACAAGACGCAAGACTTTTGTACCCACTTCCGAGGCCTAAAATTCGTAAGAAAATGGAAAACTGTACTCCCATCGAGTACGCCTTCAGAAATTTGCTTAAATTATTTTGGAAACTCTTTGGCATCTAGCTAGGTAATATATCTCTAAATTCGGATGTTTTAATCAATTTGAACTTGATTGTTTTGTAAACAAAAAGACAGCAAAAATGGCGGTATCAATTTTAGGCTTCAATATGCGACCACAATTTGACTTTAGCTAGGTCAAAACCTGGTAGGTAGTATTCAACGACAAAATTTATACACCAGAAAAAATCTTGGCAAGACGTACGTAAATGCTCGATTTTAACTCTTTCTTGTATATTCCACATGAGAAATATGATAATCAAGAGTACTGTTACTTGTCAAATCCCCTATAAATGGGTTGACGCGAAGAGTGAGAGAAAAGGAACGACTTTGTGAGCTACATTTGCTTTCGCACTTTTCTTTAAACATTTTCGTTAGAACTGAGCTGCGAGAAGAGCCCGGATGAGAAATGACACCAAGTTGTCTCCCTGATCTTGTACATCATTGGGGACTTCCCCTCCTTCTTACCCTACCTATCGTGATGCTCGATAGCTAGTCGCGTAAGGTTTGTGTAAAGGTCGTAAAGAACTGAAAACAAGCAGCAACGAGAAGAGACAAATAAGTAGGATTTACCCATTCACATGGAAAATTAGAGAAAAAAAAAGTCTCAAAATCTGACGAAGAGAAATGCTGGCGTATGGTATATTTAAGATCAGACTCGTAGTTTAAAGTGGATATCTAAATTTCGGAACCTTGTCAGCTAACAGGAAATGCATAATGGCTGAGTATACATGCATGTGTCAAATTACCAGAGCTGGATGTTGGCTCAACCTTCAATTACCATCAACCATACTCGCGAAATAAGGATGATTTACATTGAACTATTGTCGTGGTCGAACCTCGAAAGTGAAAGATCCAGAAACTAAAGTGCGTTGGGATGATATTTTATTGCCAGTAAAAGTTAATCAGTTTGTACGTTTTTCCCCGTTCAATCAGATGAACCCATATTAATGTCTATCTTTTGAACCTAGCTCAGAAAAATTGGCTTGGAGACGCTGCAATTCATCGTTAAACTTGGTATTTTACGATCTTCAAAAATTTTATTTGACTCAATATTTGTTCCTTAAAACTAATTACTGGTTTCAACGATAAATTGCTCGCATACGTGAGTAGTTTTCTCAAAAAGGCATTTTGTCGCGTTTTCTACCAATCTTGGGACAAAAAAGTATTTCAGGATCCCTAAGATTTAGCACTTCAACGCAAAATTTCAGCCGTATGCGTCAAAAACGCAAATGATTGTAATTGTAATGATTGTACGCCATTATAATTAACAACCTAAACTAAAGAACCTCGTGGAGGTAAACATGGAGTGAAACAATGACATTTAGTTGAGGATTGAGGACGCTCTATCTTTGAGCGAAAAGCGTAGAAAATTACATGGTATTTGCTCGCTTATTGGGTCTTGTGCTGCACTGATTTAATCTTATGTGATGCAAGTTCCTATTTCATGCGATATATTCCAAAAATTACAATAGAAGTGAGCACAAATTTCTGATGGCGGACTTAGTGATTGTTTGTTACTTTTCACCAGAGTAGTAAAAGTTCACAAACAAAATTACGTAAGGAACAACAGAACACAGGGAACTAGAGAGGGAACTTTAATTTGGAGAAGAACTTTTTAGACTATTATACACTATACATAATTCTACAAAATATACTCCCTCAGGTATCTAATTACGTAATGAGAATAGAAATTTTATTTAAACTGCTCTTTTTGAGTTTTTATTTCCCGTAGCAATGTAACCTTTGCCTTGTCCAAGCAAGAGCAACTAAGGCCAAAAATAACGACTAAATACTGCACACCGAAGAGGACTAGGTAGACTTGAGTGTCAACAATCTTGAATCTTGTGATCCTCTCTGAAAACAGAGAAAATTTCTGAGCTACCTGTACCTTGGCTACTTCGCAGGCTTATTTTGGAAATGATCTTGAGTTTTGTGTACTCTATTCATAACAGCCAAATAGGTATTGGCAACCTTTAAGAGAATCTCGACAACTATTTAACCAATCCCTTACGTAACAGGAGGAAACAATCTGTTTAAAGTTCCTTTATATGAGCTTTCTCCAACTATTTTAGAATGAACTTAAATCCGTAACATTCTTCCCTGTGAACGAAGTCTTTCATAGTCTTGTTAACTCAACAATTCCCCGTAACCTGTCCAATTTAACCAAAGGCTCAGAACAAGCCCTTCGAAAGTGTTTACTCTCTTTCTCTGTCTCAAAGTGTAGGAAAAGGTAGCCAAGTTGTACATAAAACGATTCCCATAAGGCATTTCCTGTTACCATAAAAAATGTTTCATGCTTTCCCATTTGCAACCCACTCTTTCTCTTCCGGTATATTTTTGCATACCTGCTCTTTTTGTGTAAATTTATTGCTTTTTATTTACTGTATCTTGCGAAGAATTTACCTACAGTACAGTGAGTACTTACCTAACTTTCAATTCTTTACACATGCACTTTTAAATGCGCTTAGCTTTCTCTTGTTGACTCATACAATTTATTATGTCAGCCACCTAGCATACCTTTTTCATTCTCAAGCCTCCATCATTTCGCCTTTCTACAAAATTCTTGTTATTCTTCCCTATCACCGTCTCTGCAGTGCGTGTTTTACCACTTATCCTTTTGGAGGGTGTTGTTATAATGGTGATCCAAATGAACATAGTAAACAATGTAGAAAAGAAAAGAATAGATAGTTTTGTATATTGTATGTAATCGGAGGAATACCAAACAAATTGTACACTAAAAGTTCACCATAATACATATAATTTATAATTTTTTCGCAATACGATCAGGAAAGGAGTTTATATTCAATAATTTCAATGATTATAATACTTATATATAGTTATTTTGAGAATTTTCGAGAACCGGGCAAATGCTCAAAAACCACAGAATAAGCCAAATTCACTCTGAAACTTCTTGAGAATGCCTTACTCAGCCTAAAATTAAATGTTTTACATGCATAATGTCCATCTGGGCAGTTAAATTAGGTAATTAGAGCAATTAAATTAGCCATCCCAATTAATGGTTTTAATAAAAAATGTCCCTAACAATGACCACCAAAGCACTCCGATTAACACTAAAGATACTTCAATTGGCCCAACACTATTACAATTACCCCAAAACGATTTCAATTGACCCAAAACTTTTTCAACTGGCCCAAAACTGCTTTCATTAACACAAAACCATTTTGATTGACCCAAAACTTTTTCAACTGGTCCAAAACAATTTTGATCGACCCAAAACTATTTTGATTGGCCCAAAATTATTTTGATTGACCCAAAACTATTTTGATTGGCCCAAAGTTATTTTGATTGGCCCAAAATTATTTTGATTGACCCAAAACTATTTTAACTGTCCAAAAACTATTCCAACTGACCCAAAACTATTCCAATTGACCCAAAACTATTCCAATTGACCCAAAACTATTTTGATTGACCCAAAACTATTCCAACTGACCCAAAACTATTTTGATTCACCCAAAACTATTTCGATTGGCCCAAAACTATTTTGATTGATCCTGGCAATGCTTAATCATGTATGGCAGTGCTTAATCCTGTATGGCAGTGCTTAATCTTATATGGCAATGCTAAATTCTGTATGGCAATGCTTAATCCTGGGTGGCAATGCTTAATCCTGTATGGTTATGCTTAATCCTGTTTGGCAATGCTTCATCCTGCAGGGAAATGCTTAATCCTATACGGCAATGCTTAATATTGTACAGCAATTCTTAATCCTGTATCATTATGCTTAATCCTTGGTGGTAATGCTTAATCTTGGGTGGCAATGCTTAATCCTGGGTGACAATGCTTAATCCTGGGTGACAATGCTTAATCCTGGGTGACAATGCTTAATCCTGGGTGACGATGCTTAATCCTCTGTATGACAATGCTTAATCCTCTGTATGACAATGCTTAATCCTCTGTATGACAATGCTTAATCCTCTATATGACAATGCTTAATCCTCTGTAAGACAATGCTTAATCCTCTGTATGACAATGCTTGTATCCTCTGTATGACAATGCTTAATCCTCTGTATGACAATGCTTAATCCTAAATGGCAATGCTTAATCCTAGATGGCAATGCTTAATCCAGATGGCAATGCTTAATCCTAGATGGCAATGCTTAATCCTAGATGGCACTGCTTAATCCTAGATGACAATGCTTAATCTCGGGTGGCAATGCTTAATTCTGTGTGGCAATGCTTAATTCTGGGTGGCAATGCTTAATTCTGGGTGGCAATGCTTAATCCTAGATGGCAATGCCTAATCCAGATGGCAATGCTTAATCCAGATGGCAATGCTTAATCCGAGATGGCAATGCTTAAACCTAGATGGCAATGCTTAATCCGAGATGGCAATGCTTAATTCTAGATGGCAATGCTTAATCTCGGGTGGCAATGCTTAATTCTGGGTGGCAATGCTTAATCCTGGGTGACAATGCTTAATCCTGTACTGCAATGCTTAATCCCGCATGGTAATTGTTAATCCTGTATCGTTATGCTTAATCCTGGGTGGCAATGCTTAATCCTGTATGGTTATGCTAAATCCTGTTTGGCAATGCTTCATGCTACAGGGAAATGCTTAATCCTATACGGCAATGCTTAATTCTGTAAGGCAATGCTTAATATTGTACAGCAATTGTTAATCCTATCTCGGTCTGCTTAATCCTTGGTGGCAATGCTTAATCCTCTGTATGGCAATGCTTAATCCTGGGAGCAATGCTTAATCCTCTGTATGACAATGCTTTCTCCTGCGTGGCAATGCTTACTACTGTATGGCAATGCTTAATCCTAGATGGCAATGCTTAATACGAGATGGCAATGCTTAATTCTGGGTGGCAATGCTTAATACTGTATGGCAATGCCCTATCCTAGATGGCAATGCTTAATCCTAGATGGCAATGCTGAATCCTGGATGGCAATGCTTAATCCTAGATGGCAATGCTTAATCCGAGATGGCAATGCTTAATCCTAGATGGCAATGCTTAATCCTAGATGGCAGTGCTGAATCCTGTAAGGCAATGCTTAATCCCGTATGGTAATTGTTAATCCTGTATCGTTATGCTTAATCCTGGGTGGCAATGCTTAATCCTGGGTGGAAATGCTTAATCCTGGGTAGCAATGCTTAATCCTGGATGGCAATGCTTAATCCTAGATGACAATGCTTAATCCGAGATGGCAATGCTAAATTCTGTATGGCAATGCTTAATCCTAGATGGCAAGGCTTAATCCTAGATGGCAATGCTTAATCCGAGATGGCTATGCTTAATCCGAGATGGCAATGCTTAATCCGAGATAGCAATGCTTAATCCTAGATGGCAATGCTTAATCCTAGATGGCAATGCTGAATCCTGGATGGCAATGCTTAATCCTGGATGGCAATGCTTAATCCTAGATGGCAATGCCTAATCCAGATGGCAATGCTTAATCCTAGATGGCAATGCTTAATCCTAGATGGCAATGCTTAATCCGAGATGGCAATGCTTAATCCTAGATGGCAATGCTTAATCCGAGATGGCAATGCTTAATCCTGGGTAGTATTGCTTAATCTTATATGGCAATGTTAAATTCTGTATGGCAATGCTTAATCCTGTATGGCATTGCTTAATTCTAAATGGTAATGCTTTGGTGTGTGTTCAACTTTGCGAGCTCGCTATTAAGTGAGCTCATTTAGGTTGTAATGTACTTTATGACGAAGAAATTTTTAGTTGATTGCAGTATCAAATATATTCTATATAAACGATTTTCTCCGGTTCTGTGTGCACAAAACTTCTCTAATTTGTCGAACCTACAATAACATGAACCAGGTAATATCCTGTTCCTCTATCTATTATGCTTTCAGAGAATGGCCAGAAACAATATATTTAACCCGTATTGACTTTTCATAGCAGAAGGTATTGATGTGTAGCCTAGTTGAAATTCTACTCACGCAGATACTTTGTTCTCTCTTCTACTTTCTATGTTTTTGCACTAACAGCATCTATTCTTACACCCTGCATGTTAAAGTTATCACGCACGAAACCCCAGTTCTGTAAGGTATGAAACAATAAACCGTTTCAACGTAATATTGGAGAATCACGGAATGTCAAACTGCAAATATGCAGAAAGCAGGCACCTTTTCTGCATTGCACCTCTAGCACAAAATTTCCTGTCAATCAGTCCTAAAGTGCCCAAATTATAACCAAAAAACGATTTAGGGCACCTATAGGTACCTGAAAACAAATTAAACCACATTTATCCGCTGCTTGTCCATTTATAAAACTTTAGTACAAAATTTCTTTTCAATCAGACAATGTGTTCCTAAGTTATCCCTATAAAATGACTTCGAGCAGCTGCAGCTACTTGAAACTACTTAAAACCCTATTGATCTGCTATCAAGGGCTCCCAGAAAAACGTATACCAAATCGCAGAGTTATCTGACTATGTGTTTGAAAATTATAGCCTAAAAACTAAGCACCTTCAAACCTTTAAATAACCTTCAGCACCTGAAAGCTCCTGCAGGGTTCACCCAATGGCCTCCAAAAACTATAGAGATTGCCTTGGTTCTATTCCAAACTATCTGTCAATTTGGGGCCAGTTGGAGTTAGCGTTCGAGAATTTCATGTAAAATAGCCAAGAGGATCATACGGAACAAACGGGTTTTTAAAGAAAAGACAGACATGTGGAAATCAATAAGCATCTTTTCCTATAGAACATTGAGTAATGTGTAAGTTTTCCCGTGGTTGACGAACGGATATTGGAAGCTCCCGTATACTGATAGTAAAGAGAAACTGTCGTCAACTTGTCGTCGTGGCACAATTGACAATTAGAACAAAAAATTCCAGCGCCATTTCTCTTTATGCGGCGTGTCTCTTAAGCCAATGCAATGGCCCTTGCAAAAATTGTGCCAAGTGTCATTCCACCACTTTCCCTAGAACCGTTCAAATCCAATCTCATAAGAGAAACGTTACACAATTTTTTTATTTATTTGACAAATAATTCCACTAAAATATTATTTTCTTTTCTTTTTAGATATTAATATCGGCCTATTTCTACAATGTACAGCGTTGTGAGTCATCTGTACTCGCGCCCTCAGCGTCAGAAGAAAACACTGAATAAGGCAAGACGACAGGACCTCTCGTGTCCATCGAGACTTATTGGCTACATCAGACAAAGGTTTAATCAAGACAAGAGTGGGAGCGGAGGTAAATTGAACTCTTCATAAAAAATTTAGCACTTTCGAAAATTGCTTCCTCTCTGAATGGCTTTATGGGCTTCTACTTTGCTTAATCTGCTTCATAGATTACCTGTTTTTAAAACTAAAATGCTGGCCTTATTTCCATGCATTGTAGCTGACACACTTCTTCTGTGCGTAAAAAAGGCTCCACTGGTTACTAGACTCTCTTCTTTTGATTCCTTATTAATGGCCACGTAACCGTTACAAACATCTTCTCCTTTTCCTTTGAGAATGTTTAGATTTTGCAACTTTCTCCTTCCGCAACATTTTACCGTTTGTAATCCACTTCCACATCTTTTTGCCACAAAATAACCCCATTTCTCCGATATGTCACTTAGTATATACATATAGCTCTTTTACAACAGCATTAACATAACTTGTTTTCATTCTTACCTCACTGTCGTAACGTGTATGGTCTAGGCGGATCTTAATACGTTACTTAAAGTCGACATAAACAATGATCATCATATATACTACAGGACAAGCAATATAATAAATTTTACCTTAGATAAAACGTCTGCCTAGTCTCTAAGATTCTACTTTTCTCCATAACAATATGATTATTGTCATGCCGTCAGCGTTTATTGCAGGATGGATGTATAAGAGAAAAAAAACATTCTTGCTTGTGCTTCCTTTCATGCCATGATAAATTTTACATGCGTGAGAGACTACTACTCTAGTACACTATTATCATCTTTCTTTTGGATGTGGATCTTCACACAAGTGTGTCTTTAAGTTTTCGCCAAAGAACTTGGTAAGTACAACATCTCACAACATGGCGTTTATGCAACCTAACTTGTAACAACTGATCACTGCAGTGCATCAAAACAAACTTTGTCGGGAAAATATCTTGTAACTTTTTTTTTCCTTTCACAAGATCACGGGTTTTATTTAAAATATGACATTCTTCAAAAAATGTCTCGGTTAAGTTCTCCTGGTGGGATTCATTTAAATGAGAAAGATGCAGGATGGTAATAGTGGTGAAAGCATGTCTCCGTTGGAAATTATGCTTGATATGCTCTTTCCATGACATCATTGTGTTTTTCTTCCTTCCTTTTCACATAAATAATGGTTCGTGGCCCGGGAAGAAAAAGAGCAGGATGTTGATCTTCCACTTGATGTTGTCGACGGTTCGTGATTCTTCTTTCCCTCAAGCCAACTGACATTTAAGAATAACCTTTTATGTAGCAATCTGTGTTTCGTTTACGCTTTCAACTTTTACTATTTCTTTTTGATGAAGATGCGTAGGGTTATCTGAATCAGGGGTAGTATTAAAGGTAGGTTTTTATTTTCTGGGGGTGCCTGCTATACAAGATTGTGTTATCAACAAGTTGATTATCAGAAATTCATACCTTCATAGGGATAACTATTTCCCGGGGTTTCCTTTCCTGATTTGTTTCGACCGATGCGTCGAATGAAGAATTCATTTTTATAGGATGCTATAAAATGCCAAAAAGGACATAAAATGCGCATCTGTAAAAAACAAGCGGGTATGAAGTAATACTTCCGAGCAAATAGATGGTATCATTGTAAGCGACGTACTAAACTAAGATGAATGAGGGACTTTAGGAACTATAATCGCAATCATCATCCTTGCTGTTAGCAGTTTAACAAGTTACTGGTGTAAACATGCAACGCTGCCCCTCCCGAATGTCAGCTTTATTGCAGACATTAGAGGTATTATACTTTCTGATATGTGGACCTGGTATTTGAAGTTCTTGGGATACATGGTACTTTACTTTGTCCCTTTTTACTGCTTACAAATATGGGCTTGTTTAGAACGCCTTTTCCGAGACCAAATTTTCGCTGTACAATCTTTTGCAGTTAGCGGTAGAATAGCACTTCTGTGATTACGTGTAACACATAGATGAAGAATATGACGAATTATATAGGTTCTAGCCCAGATGTGAGTTACTAGGTCCAAACTGCTTTTATTCTGTTTCAAAAGGAAAATTGCCGGATGACATACGAACGCCACATTATTTTGCGATAAATCCATAAGAGCTGTCGTTTTTCAGGATTCCCCAGAAAATACTGTGACAAGATGATTCTTTGATAAATAGATGTTCGATACTGAAATAAATCAGAGGAATAAATTTATCTAGTTCCAAACCCCAACTCAGAACCAGGAATTATTTTAATTTTTCTTCGAACTTTCATATTTTAAATAAATTTATACTATATAAAGATTGGTGGTACATAAACAATTTCTTTTAGGCATAACAATCAGTTTGTTGGCTATACTTCATTACCTTGACGATTGTTTTTCTGCACTTTGAATTTGAAAAAAAAAAATTTTCTCTTCATTTTTCAAAAAAGGGAGAGAAAAGAGAAAAGGATGATTGTCAATTGTGTTCTTTTAAAATACATTTGCTTCGTAAAATAATATAAAATTTGGATCTGATTTGTAATAGTTTGAGTAAAAGTTTTGTTTGCCTATTAAAGAATTTTAAAACCTCTCAATTTTTTCATAGTTAAGTATTTTAACGTGGTACGTATAGTTTACAAAATTGCAACATAATGCTTCATGTTTCACGAAGAAGTGCAACATTGATATGGTTAATTAATGATGCATAACATAGCAAGCTTCAGAGCTTTCCTGCGAATGTTTGTCTGTCGATGCTGCGATGAAATAGCTTTTTGCAGCATTAGTTAACGCATTTCCCGTAAAGAATGTGTTCGATCATGATGCAAGGAAGTATTTGGTCGTTGTATCGGAAGGCAAAATCCTGGAGCTTGAAACGGAAGAATTAACTCCTTTGCTAGATCTTCTGACAAAGGGGTGATTGTCCGGTCCAGCCTGTAACGGACATTGAGTTTTTTATATTTTAAACAGCTGTACTAGCGTTTTAAGAGTGACAATGCAATGATTTCCCTTTAACGACGATGTAAATTTGACACATGCACATTTGACATATTGTTTGGCCCTAATCGATGCGAAATTTTACAGAGAATATGTCTCTACAGTTGACGTGTTGCTATATATTGACCCGAAATTATTGCAGCTATTTATTAAAATTATTGAAATAAGTCTATAACTTAAGATCCTGTTTGCGGTATTGCATGAAAATTTACAGGAAGTAAGTTATAGGACTTGACATAAATAGGTTTGAAAGTGCAATGAAACATGCGAATTCCCTGGCTCTGACTTGTGGTTTATGTATATGGTCTTTTTGAGAGCTTCCTTTGGGACTAAAGAAGTTGGACTAAAACGCATTGTATGTATGTGTACGATTAATACTTCAATTTTTCATATTTTAAAAAACTAATTCAGTACAGAACAATATGTTTGTTTCCATAATATTGTTGTCTTTCACTGCAATTAGCGATTGTAAGTGTACCTTCGCAGACCATAGTACTGATATCACAAATAAGTATGAGTTTTTGTGCAGACCTTTCAAACTCGTTTGTTTTGATAAGACATCGGCATAGAGAGTTGAAAGCGACGAATCCTGCAACACAACCATAAATTATGCAGTTGTTTCTTTGACAGTCTCCATTAAAGCATGAAAACAACTTCAGCGCCAATGCTTTCCCGTCCGTCGTCCTTTTAATCCCATTGTTGTAATCTGAAAAGAACACATTGAAAAGAAATACATTTTCTTTGAATGCCCTTCTCTGTCCACTCCCAAACATATTCCAGAATCACCGTTCTCTCAGTCATATAGTAAAGAGAGAGTAACTCAATGTCAGGCACAGAAAATACTTTCCAATGCTCCTCTTTCCGGAATCAATGTACCTGTAAGCTTACGCGTTGCATTGAAAATGTAGCAAGCGGATTTCTGATGAATCTTAAAGTGCAGGGTAAGTAAAAACAGTGTTGCTCAATGGTATCTAATAGAGCAGAAACGGAAACGAGGAAACGTCTGTTCTAGCAGTCTGACTTATCCGCCTAGAGGAAGATAGGGTGGTAGATCTGTAGCTCATGTTTGGTACGACGTGGCTTGTGTTTGATAAGGATAGGAATGATGTTGGTATTTGGTGAGGTAGTCGTGGAGTACGTGGCTACTAAACATCTCTCTGTATTTTGATTACTTCAGAAGGAAACTGCTTCAAATGACTCCCACAGCGAGGAAATTTGTAAAACTGAGGGTATTTTCCCTAATAACATTCATCATCATTCAAGTAGCCACGGGCATCTTTTTTTTACCAGACTAGTTATTTTCTCTTTTCCATTGTTAAAAAGTTTCCTTGGGGTCCATATGAATTTCTCTGGGCACATGTTCCTGGATATACACAACAAATTTTTTTCCATTCATTACATCACATATCTTGAAGAATATAACGGCGATAATTCCCGAGTGAGTTTGCAATGAAAATCCATGTATTCAGTAAATAGAAGAAGAAAACGCTGTCGCCCAAAAAAAATCCTACAAGTCTTTTATAAACTTGTCGAAGACTTCTGCACCAACTGACGATTAAGCCTTTCAGGCCTTGTATTTTTGGTAGTTCAAGAATACGTACATACATATGAACAGCTTCAATTAAGAGGGAGCTCTGGGGGTCGGCTCCCTTACCAACGCAAATTTTTTTGTATACTTTTTGCATATAAAATATGCTGACCCCCTAAGCTAATTCAGTTTTAGACAATAAATACAATCT
>VICI01000110.1:0-61775 GCA_019593645.1 Akabosia matsudoensis | reverse complement strand
TCTATTGACTTTCGGCCCTATCGGTCAACCCTAGGGGTCAGAGCCAGGGGTCAAATTTTTTCTTTCTCTTAACTCTTATTTAGGGCATTTCAATGCAATCCTTTTCGGTTTCTTTTACTTTTTCACAAGTTTTTCTCAGAGTTTTCTTTGAGCTTCTTTTTTTAGCATTTTCCTTAGTATTTGTCTTTCAGCTTCGTCATTATAGCTGTGGCTTAACAGCTTTTATTTAATGTAACAGTCGACTTTAGTCTTCTTGATACATAGTCTTAATATTTTGTGCGATGATCTATATAATTTTCACATTAATCTGAACAAAGGGAATCATTCGAAACAAAAGTAGTTTCATGTGATCTTTTTTAGCAAGTAATATTTTCGATGACTCTCTTTAGTGAGACCCAGATATACAGAATATAGAGTATTTAGTATGTAATGAAAAGAAAATATTGTAGCTAAAATCGTCTGTAATAATACAACATTGCAATTATTCCCGCAGTGCCGAGCATCATTAGAAAGCACATGATGAACCTGTTTCGTCCACTGTTCCATCCACTGCAACGGAAATGAAGCTCCTAAATAATGCACGGTAAGTCAAGAATCTCAGCCACAAGACTTATTTTCACAATAAATTAAAGTTGCTGATTTTCTCACCAATGCAAACGCAGCTCCCATTAAAACTGCTTTGTCAGATTCATCTAACGTTCGGTCATCAAACCAAACTGACCACTGAGCCTTTTCTCCAATCCGTCTTGTTATCTTCGCATATGTTTTTTCGGAATCCTTGTCTGAAACAATATCCATTTCATTATCAGTCATAATTCGTTTGTCATTTTTCTTTAGGAACTTCCCTCTCCATTGGGATTTTGACTTATCTGATTTAAACTGCTGGATTGACATTGACAATTTTTTTGTAAAGAGCGATACTACTTCAATGCTGACGATCCCGAAAATCAACTTGCCACGTTGCAAGCGAAGCACCTAAGAAATTTTATAGTGTAAAAGGCCTCCAATTTTTTTTTACATCACGAGAGAAAGGTGCAGTCTTTTTTACTGATTTTGAGTCAAATATATGCATCCGGGGAAAGTTGACAATGTCAAAGATATATTCTGAGTAGATGTTCATCATTGTCATCGAGAATGGTTGGTCCGTCGGAAAACATTTTGGTCGATGGAAGGGCTCTGTTGTCTCCACAATTGTGAAAATGAGTTGTCCCGAGTGGTTGAGAAACGCGTACTTATTCTCTTCAATTCATGTAAAAATAAAATTTATATAAACATCGCCGCAAACAAATTCTGAATTTCGTGCGAAATAGAAAGAAAGGAAACCCACTTGAAGTTGAATTCGTGCACCGTTCTAGCATCACTTTTGTTTCAGTTGCTAGTACTGGATTCAGACATTCGTCAATGCTAAACTCAGAAACTGAAATAAAATTTAGTGTTCAGCTTCTCTAGTTGCAAATTATTACGCAATTATAAGATGACTTACACCAAATTTTAGTTTGACTTCCTTCCAGTGGTATAGGAGCCATTGTCAGCATACTTACACTTGATCCAGTTATACCAGGGAGCTTTAACGTGCCCTGTTTCTCTAGCAGAGTCCCATATATTATGGCAAATTTGGTGGCGGATATCTTTTCCGATAAGAATTGATTTCTAGATTACTACCTTCTTGCTCCGGAACAACTTTATTGGTTGTACTTTTGGCGATCATTTCTGTTTGGTGATTGATAGAAGTACATATGTTGACGACTGATGAAAAACGGCATGTGTCCCCAGCCACAATAACAAAGAAGAACTGAGTATTTCCCCTCGAAAAGTATCGCTATTGTGCATCGGCTTGTTTTCAAAGGAGTTTAGATATTTGAGCGAGTTTTCCTTAAAAACTTACTGGATCACGTAATGGTTACCCTTCTTAACAAACAGTTTCCGGTTGTACCATACGGGGGAGGATTGAAACTTGCGCTCTTTAAAACTTTCACCCGTTCTCACGACCAGTTCAACTTAGGCTACTTGATTCTCTACTACTTCTACTTCGTTTTGGTAGTTTTGTAATTTTATTGTCGGAGAAGAATTGACGTGAGAAGAGGGCTGGAAAACATGTTGAAAACACTTGAAGTATTTTATTTTTTTAAAGTAGTTGTTGCTTCTTTTTTGATGATAATTTTATGGGTAAGCCACTCCTTTTGAGTAATTACTACCCGTGTTTTCCTATGGGTCATTTGCTTAAAAATGAGTGTATTTACGAGCAGTTATTCAGCATACTTATGTATTTCATAGCACGCAAAACGGACATCCATGCACATTTTTGCATTTTTTTAATCACAAATGAAATAAAATGTAACTGCAAATCGCTTTTAACAATCAAGATTTACTTATGTCCCCTTAGTTTACAATTTTTCAGCCAATTCAGCAGCTTTTAATTGCACAGTAGAGGCATAAAAGTTTTTTTTCGGTACAATAAACCTACTCCGTCTAGTTCAAATTGACGTTTACCAAGTTGTAGGCGAATACTTGATCCAATCAGCACCATGACTCACTTTCATTCCGAGCTTATCATGAAAAGCCGCTGAGGCTAGGTTTCGGACCTCTACACCACTACAAGGAACAGCATCTACCTCTATAGACAAAGACTTCAGGAGTTGCCTCGTCACAAACATTGCAAGTCCTTTACCCCTGTGCTCCTCCAGTGTGTATAACATTCCAAGCAAGCCACAATCGTTCACACAAAGCCCACATATAACTTTTCCGGTTTTATCGTATAACCCAAGAGACTTGTTTTTACAAAGCAGAGATTCCAGAACTGTTGACGTTTTTCCTGGAATGGCGTATTTCCATGTTTGTACAAGGTAATCGATACCTTCTTTGGTGTTCAAAGACTTTGTGGTAAGTTCATTCTGTTGTAGTTTATTTCTGAATCCGGGAAAGAAAAAAAAGTCTGAGGTATGTAATTTTTAAGAAACAAAGATGTCAGAACATTTCACTACACGTACTCTGCTATGTGGATACTTGCAGCTTGTTCCTTATCCATATAAAATATCTTGCAGGGCATACATGTAACAGAGTTCCCATAAATAATTGTACTGATTTCGTAAATTACAGGGCTTATTGCAAAGTCAATGCAGGAGAAGCAATACTTTTCGTTCCAGTTTATGTAGGGGCAGTGTATTAGCGCGGATTTGACTTCGGAAGTTACTTGAGCGCCTGGAGGAGCTGATAAAACATATCTCATGCCGTAGTCCTATTTAAGCATGAAACTCCGTTAAACTTGCCCATAAAAAATAAAAATCACATAATTTTACGATACCTCACGGAAAAACGTTGCTAAAATCCATACGTTATCATTACTTAATTCCTTTCCACCGGTTTTCATAATGTAAAAGGCCATTTCATCAGGCTTCTTAAAATTATCGTAGACTTTGCACATGTTGTATACCTAACAAAAAGGCAGTATTTCTTTACAACTTTGATTAAGTAGCTTTGGTTTTGAAACTTAAAAGAACTTACATTTGCAGAAATTGGTAGACGACCTTCGAGGACTGGCACTAAATTCAATGAATTAGGCTCGAAAACAAAATACAAATCTTTCTGGTAAATATCTACCATTTTGTTCAAAACTTGAAAATTTCAAGTATTTTTCAGTCCGTGGTGGTTGGATTAAGAATACAGAAGGTAAAATCCTATGTCTATGTTATGCTAAGTGTTTATAGTGTTCCTGTAACATCAACTCTTTTCACGATAGGCTGCGAGGTACGTAATTTTATATGGTTTTAAGTAGTACATGCGCTCGGATGCTAACATAATAAGCACAAATAATCTTAAAGCAATAATATTAGAAGCAATCAGCAGGCCAATCATAAGAGTAAATCCCAAAGATGAACTTTGCCTCAATACATTAATGCGAAGTTTATTGGCACTTGCAAACACGTCTGGAAAAAGGACATGAACAAATACATACATACATGTAGCGTGTATGTAGCACAAAAAATACAAATTGTACACGAGTAAAAGTAACAATTCAGACTTATCTCGCCTTTTTTATGGTATTTTTTTCGTTCAAGGTGAACTTCATGTGTATAGCTCAAAAACTGTACAAGATAACATTTATCTCAATGGATCCGCAATAGTTTACAATTTTTTACACACATTTTATTATGACGAATAAAAATGGAATAAGTACTACATACAGGACGAAGAATGCATAGGGTTTATGGTACGTAAAATTGATTTGCACTTTTTAAATATGTACAAAAGAGGACACAAAAAAAATTTTGTGCAGAAACAATGTATACATTAGGTACACTACGCCATATTGCGGTAGATTTTTCATTCAGTTCATGACTATGATTAAAAAGCAATTTAGAGTTTGGAATTCTTCCGTATGCATGAAAAGTTCTGTTGCACTGCCGGTTCGAAATTAGGTATAAGAAAGGTTTATCTTTGAAATTGCCTGATAATTAAATCGCCTGCTTAAATTATGTCAGATATTTTATGTACACTTAGCAGAAACAATAAAACAAGATTCTCCGCCTCCAACATGAGATCTACTTTTGTAAGAATGGAGTAATAATGTCAATCGGAATGGGGAATATAATTGTGGAGTTTTTCTCGGCTGAGATTGCATTCAACGTTTGTAGATATCTTAATTGCAGAGCTGAAAACATAAGAATACAGCAAAGTTACAAATATATTATCGTAACGAATGTATATTCCATACATATTCGATAAATAATTCAATGAATTATTATTACCAGCTGGTGATTGAATCATCACGTCACTGGCATCTTTCAGAGCTCGAGATGCCTTCATTTCTCCCTCAGCTGCAATAACTTTGGCACGTGCTTCTCGAGCAGCTTCAGCTTCGGCCGCCATTGCACGTTGCAGTTGTACTGGAAGCCTGACATCCTTTCTGTATTTAAAAAAATCAAATCATCGTCACTACTTTATAGATATTTATAAAGAAATAAATATTAAATCAGTTCGTATCAAATATTTAAATGGATGCATACATTTCCACTCGCTCTACTTTCACTCCCCATGGATCTGTCGCTTCATCAAGTGCTGACTGCATTGTATGCGATATCGACTCTCGTTCTGACAGAATTTCTGCCAAATTCTTGGTCCCAAGAACGTTTCGCAGGGTCGTCGCAGCCAAAAGCCTTGTTGAGTGGGCAAAATCTTCAACGTTGTTTATAGCCATTGTTGGATTGCTCACTCGCCAGTATGCGATTGCATCTACAGAAACTGTCACGCTATCTCTTGACAGCACCTAAACAAACCATTGTACATCTTTTCATATAAAACGTTTTGAACTTTCACCGGAAATAAAAGCAGTTTCCGCTCAATTGTTACCTCCTGAGGTGGAACATCAAAGGATACGGTTCGCAGATCCACACATCTATACGCATCTATGCAAGGAAGAATAAAAAACATTCCAGGGCCACGAGCACCACCTCGGCGTAGTCGACCTAGCCTGAAGATAACTGCTCTCTCGTATTCTTGTACTACCTTTAATTAACATATTTTTCTCATTTTTATTCATGTTTTTCATGCATACATGTTTACCAATTTGGCCAAAAAAGTTACCTTGAAGCAGAAGAAAACTGCGATTGGAAATGTTATGATGAACAAAATAACCGATCCGACAGTAGCAATTATTTCAATTACTCCCGATCCTTCTGGTTCAGCTAAAACAATAAAAATGAAAAGATTTCAGAACAGACGCATCAGACCAAAGCATTGAATTCAGAAATTTGCATTGCTCGTGAACTCAGTTCAAGAGAAAACTCTACTACATATTTAGATGTTCAATTTAATTAAATTGACAGTCTGAAAATTCATTGACTTTTTCCCCACATATTTTAAGTACAAGTTCAGTGCGGAAGTTGTTAATACAAATACATCTATTACTCTTCATACCCCGTTATCACGAAGATCGCAACAGATTTATTACTGTTAATTACTAAAATCACTTTTTCTGATATGTAATCCAGCTTTGTATGTAACAAAATATCTCTTTCCAACACATATCTCTATCCTTCTCTAAGAAAATTCCTTCTAGCACCATCAGGGAACAATTTTCGCATGGAATGTTTTATGATGTAGCTGTAATGCATCGATAAAAGAAAATTTAAATCAGTGAACTCCCCTATTAAAACCATGTTGTCTCATGATCCATACAAGTTTATACGCATTAAAAAGATTTGCAAGAAAGAAGATACTGAGATGTCTCAATGCATTTCCGTCATCGCCAGGTACACTTTGGTTCTTTTGCAAAAACATGTAAAACAAAGAAGCACGTATTAACTTGTTTCTTATTCTGGAAGGAGTGTAGTCAGCAGAAAAGAAACGACAATAGAGTTTTCTGGTACGAAGTAAAGCTCTTGTAAAGCAGGATAATATCTTGTTTTTACGGTTATGCAACATAAAACCCTCGTCAAAACCGTTTTTGTTTTACTTGGGCCCATCCAAAGATACAACCACACACCGCACGCTAAAACTATTAAAAAATTGTTACAATACTTAATGCCAACGTTGTGTAGACAGACATACGGATTGGATCGTTTTTTTTTTCAGTAAAAAAAAGAAAGGAAAACCGGATGTCTCGTTTACGCTCTGACTATTTGATGGAGTGACACATGCCGAGGAGACAAAAAAACGTAATCTATACGGAACTAATGAGTGCTTGAAAATTTGATTTAGTTATGCTTTCACACTGTAAGATTGGGATCTTGACACTGATCCTTGAGAGAAAAAAAGGAGACAAGAGAAATGCCTGCATTAATCTAGTTTGGCTTGTCGATGTATTTACTGATAAACTATCTCAAGAGTGGAAATACGTCTTACACTAAAGCATGCATTAAGAATACTTTTATTTTGAAAATATTTAAAGTTTTAATCACGGTATTCAATAACTTCCACAGATTTCTTCCTTTTGCTCCCACCAGCTTTCTCCCCGTGCTTCCCGCAGGTTACACACTGACCTGGACTTCCCCCTGCCACCATTTCCACGTCCATTTTCTTTCCCTAAAACCTTTTAAAAGTTTTTCGCACATCCAAAACTACTTTTGAAAGACACCCATGTCTTCATTCTTCATTTTCTTCGACACTTCTGATCATTTCAGTCCCTTCGTCTGTCTTTTTTATCAACAAGAAAACCTTCACCAACTTCCAACTTCACATTTCCGACAAAAAACAAATATTCACTCTCGAGTCTTGACAGTTGGCCAAACTAGCATACCACAAGGAAAATAATCAAGCTTCAATCTTTCATTTCATTTCCAACAAAAAGTCCTGACTAGTTTTTGTTTTGACAGCCAAAATAAGTCCAACATCCCCAAATCCTCAATTCCTTTCTGCCTTCCGATATTCTCACTTCACCCCAAGCCCTTCAACAAAACTTTGTCTTCCTCCTCTTCCGGCTAGAATCACTTCCAAACTACTTGCTGAATAGGATATCAGCGAAAAATGATCATACAAAAAAAATCTATGTTGTGTATACTGCATCATCAGCTCACACAAGTGGATTTTGTTTTTTTTCTCAAAACGACACCTTATTTCATTCTTGGCTTTTGTGCAAACTCCGGCAAAAAAAATGAAACCTTACAAAAAATACATGAATATATTTCTTCATATACTGCATAGACCGAAAAACCACCAAACAAAACAAATTTTTTCGCAAAACTAAATTTTTCTTCTCAGAGAATTGTAAAGCTTTTGTGTAAGCCCAACAGACGCAATATTTTCTTCACGAGATACTAGATAGTGGTATCCTATGCCTTGACGAGAAAAAAGGTTATCTTCATGATGATGGCGCTACTCATTTGTGTATTTTTCAATCTTATTGTGATGGTTTTGGCGTAAACCAAAATAAAAATATCTGGTGCTAGTTTTTTTTTCGCAAGTGAAGCAAACAGTTACGGTTTGGTTCAATAAAATATACAGACAACAAACAACGCTTGAACACAGCAAGGGAAAAGATGTGAGAGACAAAACTGAATCTATGTATTTTAAAGCACTTCCGTTGCGTTTTTTTTTGCCGTTTTCTTCGCCAGTCTATAAATTGGCTCAATTGTACCTATGCGGCAGTGGTGAGCAAGCAAGTGTGTATAATGAATGGGGCGATATGGTTCTCTGAACTCTTACTTGTTTGTTTAATGACATTCCATTCTGTACGAAGAGAAAACAGCTTAGGAAATACTAAAACATTTTTTTTGCTGTTGGAAAAAGAGAAACCCAAACGGACAATTTGTCTGGACAGATTTAGAGCCATCCCCTGGAAAAAGATATGCAATCACAGGAAACACGTTACTTAAAGAGGAATAAGAAAATTGTACGTTTATAATAGTAAAGAGAAAAGATATCTGATTTCCATTAGGGCTTGTATTTCTTGTCACACTTGTCATGTTTTTCTTTAAACTTGTCACAAGATTGGGTTTTCCAAAAAAAAAAAAAAAAAAAAAAAAACGTATTAGTTGGCTGGCAGAGAAGAGAAAAAAAATGTACAAGTACAACAGAGTAAATTATTTAACTGACAATCTTGACGGGATTGGTGCCTCCCTTTGGAACAATATAGGGGATCGTGATGTTGAAGAGTAAATTTCTTCCGTGATATTTTGTCACTTGTAAAAGATGACGATACTCGGAGGAGATCGTGATAAATGAATGGGTTTGAGAAAAAAAATCACATGAACTGCACAACAGTCATTCCTATGCCTTAACTAGAAAATGGTTTGTTTTAAAACAAAATATTCGCATACTTTTAGTCAAGGAAAAAAAGGATTTTGTCGTGTGTTGTCTTACGTGTCACTGTGGAGGAGTAGATCTGCTTGTGCTCGGATTTTGACCTCTTCTGGGTTGACGACGAAGCCGAAGAAGACAAAGACGTCCGTGGAGGGTTGGCTTTGTTGGGACGATTTTCTTCCTCGTCTCTTGGCATATTTGCCATTTTTCACTGAACAAGGCAGAACTTGTCAAAAAATATTTGAAAATCTTAATGAAAAATTGGAATGAACTGCTTTTTCAAAGTTTCATTCTGAGATTCTATAATTTTCACAAGAGTCAATTTGTAAAATATTTTTCAATTACACGTCAAGACTCCACATGAGAAGAACAAAGATTAATGAGTAAAATATGTGTTTTCTCTCTTTGTGGAGAGGGTGTGTTGTCACGATAAAAATTGTTTTGTAATTGATTCTCTTTTTTCTCTCGTTTGGATACTTTCCTCTCTCAAAGTTTTTGTTTCTGGATGAAATGGCGAGAAAAAACTGAACAAAAATCTATTTTCTTTTGTAGTTTATTTTTTCTTCTGGTCCATTGCGTCAGATTTTTTAGCAAAGAAAAGAAAAGCTTTTCTTTTTTCTCTCGAGTGAATGTTCATAAAAATGAAGGCGTAAAAGAGTAAAGAAAATATACAAAAAGACGCTTTTTGCATGGACCGCTAACTTCCTTTTATATATTATTCAAAAATACATCAACACTTGAAGCGCATATCTAACACTATCGTGAAAAACAGGATTGTAAATGAGTAAAATAAGAAGTGATTTTTCTGGGGGAAAAAGTTTATGTACAACAAGTGTGTCAGAGTCGGAGTTATAAAACTAATGTATACAAGTTGCGCTTGAGACAGAGCTTCGCTGGCATTCGGTTTGATAACGCTATCCTGCCTGGTATTCAAGCAGCCGAAGTTTTAGCGTAGCGTCCTGGCATCAAATGACATGCAGTGGAAACAATGTTTCAGCATCCAAATTCCTGCAATCTTCCGGCTTCACGTGAATAGAAAACAGCTAGAATACAAAATATGTTCCGCATTTACTTTGATTACAGCCCGACTGTAACTCTACGAAAAAACACAAATGGCCGTAAGTGAGCCCTCAACAAAATGCACCAGACAAGATGGATATAAAACTGGAAACCGGCTCTGCTCGGAGTAAAAACGCGATACACATACAAATCACTTTTCCCTTGGGGGATGACTTGCAGAGAAAGATACAGAGAAAGGTATGAACATTTCTTACACAATTGGTCTGGTGTTAAGAAAACATTCAACGAAATGTACAATTTAGCTCATTCGGCGAAAATTAAAACTTTATATTTTTTGATAAAGTAAGTCAAGTTTTTAGGGAACTGGATTGGAGGTTTTGGGCACTGGGAGGCAAGAAAAATCAGACTTGCACATCAAATCCAAATAATGTTTTCAGACGATTCATTTTTCCACATCTTTTTCGGGCGATATAAACATCTTCATTTTCTTTCTTTTTTTCTTCTACCGAGAGAAATTAATGTGAACATGTTCGTCTTAAGGATGTTGACTGGGAACACATGCCAAATGAGGAGAAAACTGGGAGAAAATCCTTATAAGAGCCTTTTTCACATCATACCAAGACATCTACAAAATCCGTATCTCCTAAGGTGGCTTTGCAGATACTTCATACTCACTTGCTAGATTTTTAAAGACTCTTTTTTTGCTGAGGAAAAATAATAATCATGTTATGAAAATTATTTGGCACAAGACGGAGAAAGAGATTCACTAGAAAATAGGAAGAAAACAGCTTCAAGAATAGAAATATGCATGCCTCATGGATTTAATTATAGTTCCAACTGCGGTAATAAAGTTTTATAAGCCGCAAAGAGATTATTATCGAATTAATTAGGCAGTTATATAAAAACATGACTTCACTTGGATAATTTTTAAAGAATTGTAAGAAGAGAGCATCATTACTATGTAGTTTTATACATACTGGCTTCACGTCAGCATACAAAAAGAGAAGAAATGCGCAGTAGCTAGTATTAAAAGATTCGTTTTCCTGGGGTCACTTGAGAAAGATTGGAAATAACAAAGTAACTTTTTGCTGACTTTCACCCAGTCTTGAAAGTGATGGTGACATTCAGAACTTGCTTGCATTTTATTAGTTAATTGCGGTGTAATATATGATGATAGGATTTTATGGCTCAATACATGACTTCAGGCTTATTCTCGTGTTTTACTGTAATTTACTGCAAATGAACAAAAAATTGCAACGTATCTACATTTTTTTGCGTCGGGATTTCAAATTTATTTATTTTTTACAGTTTTGTATTGTTCACTAATATGTACAATACATTTTACTACGTCTATGTAGCGTTTCATTTATTTAAATAAATAAACAAGAATTCTTTTCTCTTATCTACGTCCATGAGATGGTAACTTTCCACCCCCGCCAGCTAACCAACCAGGCATGTCTTTACTTTCGAAAAATGTATAACTTAAAGTAATCATGTCGACACTTTCCATTTTAGGATCGTCACTGAATTCAGGGTCGATGTAAAAGAAAACTGGGAGCTCGACTGTTTCCCCAGGGTTCAAACGTTGTTCTTCAAAGCAAAAGCATTGGATTTTGTTAAAATATTGGCCAGCTTCAAATGGGATAACGTTGTAGGTTGAAATTCCATCTACTGGGAGGGAAGTCTTATTCTCAGCGCTGTGGATTATGTCAATTAAATGAGGATGTTAATGAACAAATGTCAATGAGGGAATCGATTAGAATAATAATTTTTAAAAGGGAAAACCTTACCGATAAAAAGCCAAAGCGGTTTCTCCTGGCGTCACTATAATTTCAGCCTGCTCAGGTCGAAAATTCCATTGGAGGGAAGACGCCTTATCAGCGTTGAACCTAATGACGATGGGTTTATTGCTTCTCTTCATGGAGGATAAGTCCCTCGTGTTATCATGGGTTAAGGTCGTTCCTCCATAGCTGTACGACTAAATAAAATCATCCATTTTTACATTAAACTCACCAATCTGGCAACAAAAACTCCATAGTTGACAAGTGCATTGTGACATTTCACTGACCTGACAAAATATCCTGTACAGAGGAACAGCCGCGTAGCTTCCTCCAACGACTAAGACACCAACAGCCGCTAAATAGTAAAGCGTTGAACTAATCTTCTTTGGATCCTTTCTGTCTTGGAAAAACTGGCGAAACGGTTGAATAATCGTCAGTGGGGGATGGGAATTTGGAGTAAATTTTGTTGAAGGAATACTAAACAGTCTAGAGTGGAGATAACTACGATGTAAAAATCTAAGCAGCATGGTTCTGTGTAGCTAAATTTCCAACGGACTACATAGTTTTTAAACTACTTTTAATTAAAAACTTAAATCTTGGCCAAGATTTCAGCAGGTTTGTGCAGTTTTTGTTTTGGATGACTGGGGCATCTTGAGGGGACAATCTACACATGATAGCAGGTCCAAAACACGTGTTTCGTGTGTTTGCCCCTTTCAATTTCTAAGCATGCTGATGAAAGTTCAGTTTTAAAATACTGTTGAAGTTTTAAAATTAAAGTTTGTGATTACCTTTGGTAAAAATGACTGACGCACCACCAAAACGTGTGCGTCCACCTCCTAAGCAATCTCCGATTGCACAAATAAAGCTTATCGAAGAGGAAACAAGGGATTTGATTAAGGCAACTCTTCCGGACAATTACGACTTTGAAATCGCCAAAACCGTTTGGAGAATTAGGAAGAATCCAAACTGTAAAACGGTTGCTTTACAGTTCCCAGAAGGTATGCAATTAAAATTTCATTTTCTTACATAAACGTTTTATCGTTAATAATTGAATCTTTTCCTGTGAATATGCAGGCCTGCTAATTTTCTCGACCAAAATCGGTGATATCTTGTCCGCCCTGACTTCTGTTGACATCATCATTCTCGGCGACATCACTTACGGCGCATGTTGTATCGACGACACAACATCTTCAATGCTCGGCGCTGACTTGCTCGTTCACTACGGCCACTCATGCCTTGTCCCGACCGTCGTTGCCAACAAAGTCGACACGATTTACGTCTTCGTCACTATTTCCATCTCTATCCCCTCCGCCGTCCAATCCATATCAAACTATATAACATCTAACCCCAACCTTGGAACCTCCCGTGGCCAAATCATTCTCGAAGACCAACCTCCAAAATCCATTTCAATCTGCCTCGTCTCCACTATCCAATTCGCCGGAAGCCTTCCTCTAATCAAACTTGAGCTAGAAAAAACCCTGGATAATATTTCCATCGAAATCCCCCGCTCAAAACCCCTCAGCTCCGGAGAAATCCTAGGCTGCACCGCACCCAAGACAAAAGCCGACTTAATCATATACATCGGCGACGGGCGTTTCCATCTCGAAGCTATCATGATGGCCAATCCCAACCTACCATCGATCCGCTACGATCCGTACAACAAAACCTTAACAACTGAAGTCTTCGACCATGCCCACCTTGGCAAATCCCGATCTGCCGCCCTCAACAAAATCCTATCCGACCCATCACCAACTAAAACAATCGGCCTCATCCTTGGAACCCTTGGCCGCCAGGGTAATCCCAAACCGCTCGAATACATTCAAAATCTTCTCCGTTCGGCAGGCTACTCAACGAAAACTATTTTGGCGTCCGAGCTGAGTCCAATCAAGCTCGATCTTTTTGAAAACTGCTCGGCCTACGTGCAATTCGCATGTCCCCGGTTGTCAATCGATTGGGGAGACAGTTTTAATACCCCCGTGCTCACGAGCTACGAAGCAACCTTGCTAGGGAAAAATGGCGGGAAAGTTTGCGACTGCGACTACAGTCATCCCATGGACTGGTATGCATTTCAAAGTGAAAGTCCCCACACTCCAAATTTTAAAGAGGGCGCTACTACAGTGTAACAATTTGTTTTATTTTAATCGAATAAAATGTTTTGGTATATTATTTTTGTCGACTCGAACTTGGTATCTACTAATTTGTGTGTAATACTTACATATTTAAATGGGAATTTCAAAGTTAATATCGACTTTCGCTGACTTTGCGAGTTTAACGATGTTTGACAGTTTGACTGCGAGACGGGCAGCTTCGTCGAGGTTGTCACAGGCGAGGATTTTCAGGCCCGAGCTGGCAATGAGGACCTTCGCGTCGTCAACGTTGGTTCCTTGGAGACGTGCGATGATGGGGATCTTCAGCTGGAGCTCCTGGGCGGCAGCGATGATTCCTTCGGCGATCACATCGCAGCGCATAATTCCTCCGAAAATGTTGACCATGATGGCGTGAACTTTAGGATCGGCGGTGATGATTTTAAAGGCTTCCTTGACTTGAGCGGCTGTTGCACCGCCGCCAACGTCAAGGAAGTTTGCAGGGGAACCTCCGTGAAGCTTGATAATGTCCATGGTGGCCATGGCGAGACCAGCGCCATTAACTAAACAACCAATGTCACCGTCGAGGGCGATGTAGTTGAGGTTATGCTTGGCAGCTTCCACTTCTTTGGGGTCCTCTTGAGCCCAGTCCCGGAAGTTGAAAATGTCCTTCTGACGAAAGTCGGCGTTGTCGTCGAACCGGATCTTGGCATCAAGACTAATGACTATAAAACAAAGTATAAGGAATCACTGATGGTGCGAAAAGTAATTATAAGTAACGTAAACAAAATTAGGGTCACTTACACTCGCCGTTTGAATCTTCTGCAAGTGGATTCAGCTCGACCATCAAAGCATCCGATTTTGTAAATAGGGAGTAAACGTTCAAAAACATTTTCGAAATTTCTGGCGACCGATCTCCAAATCCGAGCTTTTGTGCAACTTCCAAAGCTTTTTGTTCGGATAATCCTTGAACTACGTCAATTGGGATTTTCAAGATTGCGTCTGGATTCTCTGCAGCAACGTCTTCAATGTTAACTCCTCCCTGGGACGAAGCAATTATAACAGGCCCACCAAAGGACCTCTCCATCATGATACAAAAGTAGTATTCCTTTCGCGGATACTTCCGTTCTGTAATCATAACTTTGTTACAGATGCGACCAGCTTCGCCAGTTTGTTTGGTAACTAAATAGTCGCCGATCATTTGACCACTGATTTCTCCTGCTTCTTCTGGACTATAAACAAGCTTAACGCCGCCCTTGAGACCACCTTTAAAGTGACCTTTACCTCGACCTCCAGTTAGTACTTGGGCTTTTATGACAAGATCTTTTGTGCCCAGGTCGGTTGCAATTTTCTGCGCTTCGGAGGCAGAATTTGCAACGCCAAACTACAAGAAAGAAAAAAACGGCAGTACAGAAAAGATAATCAAAGTTAAGATTATAATTAGGTACTAAATTGGATGGAATTAAAGTGTCACCAACTTACTTTTGGAACTGGGATTCCATTATCTTTTAAAATTGTATAACTGACGTACTCGTGAACATTTAGGAAACGCCGAGATTCTTGGACAATCGACTGAAATAAATAAAATCAACCACAACTAAATTAAAAATCATAAATCATTTTAAATTTCCGATAACTTCCCAAAATCAAAGTCACAATAATCAGGTGCCATAATACAATTAAGGTCCCTTACATTTGCCGGTGTTAAAACTCGGGTGAGTCCTTTTAATGCCGATTTCGCCAGGAAATGAGCCATATTTTTAAAAATTATTTTAAGTTATACTCCAGTCCGCTACTAACGCCAATCTTTATTTATTAAATATCAGCTGATCCTTTTATCAGATCAGTGTCCCGCACCGAAAAAGCACCACCATCCGGTTTTGCTGTTCAAGTGAAAGTTTTTTTTGTAAATGGTGGAGAAGAGAAAAAAATATTTTCTCTACCAAACCCAGAATTTAAAAGTGAGCGCTGCCTTCCTCTTCTTTGTTAGTTTGAGTAGATATTTTTTTAAATGTGCCTACCCACAGCTGACGAAAAGTAAGAGTAGATGAGTGAGGCAGTAGGACAAGATCAACCTTGTTTACACGGTCGCTCAGAAACGTGTCGCTTTGATGTTTGAAGCTGATGTGATCGTGCTGCTCAAAAGCCAGCTCAAACTGGAGATATGTTGCAAATACACCCGAGTTTTACAAACAAACAAGCCGTTTGAGTAAATAAACGTTGACTGTTTTAGACCGGTGGCAGTATTTTTCATCCTGGCTGGCTGAATGAAAATGACTTGATGGCGTGTTCGTGTTGGATTTCTAAATTAAATGACTTGTAAAGTAGAGAGGTAAGACAACTAATAAGTTAAAAATTAAAAACTGAATATATAATTGATTTGGTCAGATGTTTGATATGTTTTTTTATTCAACTGTCGAAGTCAAGACTGAATTGAAATGGAGAAGAGCGGCACCTCCATGAACAGTTTACCGATCCCGTCGAATTCGAACACAGCTGGGGATCCTTTCGATGATGACTCCTTGTTCGATAACATTCCGTTGAGCACTGCAAGTTGGAATCCAGACGGCGCACATTCAGGGGTTCCAGTATTTGACAGTCGCCCTCTTACTCCACCGCCGGCGAAGAAATTGAGAGTTAGTGTGAACGTGGAAGAGCCTAGTCCAGTGGCAGGATGCTCGAAATCAATCAATGACAGTAGTGTCATGTTTCCAAGTCAGGAGGATTCGTTGGCACTGAAAGTTGTGTCTCAGGATTTATCACGATGGACAAATGAAGCAGATACGATGAATGACAGCAATGATGCAGCTTTACTTCTGGCTGTGGCAGGGATAGATGACAATGCTAGATTGGCAGTTGAACAACCTGTTTCGAAAGCACCGTCAGCATTGGAGGCAGACGAAGATGACTCTCTGCTGGCCAGAATCACAGATGCGGGCAATGTTTCAAGAGCATCTTCAGTGTTGGGAACTGACGACGACGACTCTCTGCTGGCTAGAATGGCAGATGAAAGTGAGAAGAGTTTGAAGGCGAATGGAAATGGATCTGATCTCGAAGATGACCCATTTGGAGGGGACGATGATGTTGAAATCCTGTGTAAAATTGCTGATGAGCAAGAGAAGATAGTATCAGATGAAAGTGTTCCTGCTGATGAAGATCCATTTGAAAGTGAAAACGAAGACTTTCTCTGCCAAATGGCGGACGTGCTGGAAGATGCTGCTGATTATGATGGTGTTCCCGTTCCAAATAGATTTATTACGGGGCTTGGTAAGGCTTAAAATGTCATTTTCATATGTTTATACCAAAAAGAACCTGAATAAAGTTACGAATGTTGCTTGTTTCCCTAAACGGTACGTGTTTTTATTTATTTTATTCTCCCAGGCCGGCCACATCCCCTTTTCGTACCTCACATCCTTGACAAAGTCCTTTCCTATGTGAACTCTCCTGCTGATATCAAATCTTCACGGGTAGTGTGTTCAGAGTGGAGGCTGAGACTTCAAGATAAAGCTTCGGACTCATTCATTTTACATAACGCGGCTCATTTGGTGAATCGATATCCTTACGGCTTAGGGTTTGACAAAAAGCAGTGCAACACACCGTTCGAAACAATTCGGGTGTCTAAAATCAGAATTTGCGATCCGTGCTCTAATTTCAAGAAACCGGAAGTGTCCGAGTATTTTAGAAAGAGTGGCAAGACAATCACTTGGTTCGGATTAGATGCCAACTTTTACTGTCAAGATCATTGGTCGTTTCTTCGATCGTAGGTTACATTTATCATTTATCGACGTACTGAAAACCTTATTTTATAGCATTGAGCCTTGTTAAAAGTGAATGTTTCCTCCTTTTTGGCAGAGTTTTGAATTCGTGGTGCCCAAATCTGGAAACGCTGGAGCTAACTAATCTTACTAATCCGGATGCAATGACAACGTACAGCGAGCTTTCAGGGGAATGGTACACCAGATCTGTCAACTATAAATTAACCAAAGTAGTTATTAAGATGGACCCTTCTGGCCAGAGAAACCATTTTCATGGATCGTCAGTGTATAGATGTCCATTTAGCCGAAACCGTTACTTTTTTCACCGAATGTCATCAGCCCGGGATGGTGGATTATTGACAAAGCTAGTTAACCAGTCACCCAATTTATCAGACTTTACCTTGCACTGGCAATATTATTCTTTGTCAATATTTCTGGCAAATACGCGTGTTTTTGGGACCAACTATTCCAACCTGAAGCGTATGGAATTAATAGCCCCTGAGAGTCATGCAATTGGTGGAATGGATTTACGCATTCTGGCAAATTGTAGTTTGAACGTAGAAGAGATGATAATGGGACCGGTCAAGTGTGGTATCAACGAGGAATGGGTGGAAAGGTTCTTGCGAAGTGTGGCCCACTCGCTGACGTCTTTGGAGATACGCGGAGCTCAAGAAGGAACTGGAGTTACATTAAGAAACCATGTGATACGCTTTACACTCCCTGACTTGCCCCTGCTCAGGAATTTGACAATCACAGATATGTCCAGATGTCGTATCGGAAACATTTCGGAGATTTTAAGCAAGACACTTGGTTTGGAGAAACTGAGACTGGACTTTCCCGAAGTGAAACAACGTCAGAAAACAAGTGCTCTGAGGTATGTGAACGGAATGTTCACTCGAAATGAAAATAATCAACATGGGTGCCTAAAAGAATTTAAGTTCAAAGGAGAATATGCTGCTCAAGTAATTAGACATGACGATGTGTGTACCTACTTGGAAGTAGTGGCTCCACAAATTCAAGCGCTGGACATTTCCTCATGCTTTGCCAATATTAGAAATGTGCAAGTTTACAAGAGATTGGAGGCACTTGAGGAGTTCAAGATAGATATCCGACCCGGGGATGTATGCGAATTTAGGGTGTTATTTGGATTAAATACCAACAGACTCAAGATAAGCGTCAGTAGAAACATTTGGATTAGATCGTATCATTTGGAAACCCTGGAGCGTGCGCTTGAAGTGGAAGTGGAGGGATTCAGCGTAAGTTTTTAATTATTTTACTAAAATGACATACATACATGTCAATTTGGTAATCAAACATTTTTTTCTTCATTAGATACAAAGCTCAGAAGTCAAAGAAATCGCAAAAATACTTGCACAGAAGTCATGCTACACGACATTTACTAACTGCCGAATCGCCAAATCTATCGCTGGACGAGGATCTCAAGGCAGCTCAAGAGAATTAAATAACGTCCGTCTATGTCTTGCCAACTTAAATGTTCTATTACAGTCAGATTTACGCGAAATTTAAATTTATTCTCGTACTACTTTAAATTATGCATGTAAGTTAATATTTTGTACAAACAATCCGCAAAACGCATCGCTCTATTTTATTAAAACATACGCAGTTTTTTAAAATCAAAGTGCCTTAAATGTGTTATCAGTTTAGACTAGTTTTTTGTATGAAATTCGTATCAATTAGATTCTTTACCAGAAAATATATAAAGTTATTTTTATCCTATGAAAATTAGACGTGTATTGATGATGTAACCTATGATGGAAAATGAAGCCTTTCATTTAGTGTAATAAAATTGATCTAATATAACATGCTTTACCCTTCAATGATGATTATTTCCAGAGTTATTGTTTGCTATGGCTTTATTTAGCCAATAATATTTCCACAATTTTTATAATTTATTTATTCGATTTTCATCATAGACATAGACCAATTATTAATATTTTCATGATTTTCGAAGCCCATCTTTCATCTCTAATGTGCTATAAAAACATATTCCGGTGCATGATTAGCTCTTATCGCGATCATAAGTAACTCAATGCTTATCAAGGAAAATTTAAAACATGAATGCTGAGCAGAAAGCACAAGAGCGGGAGCTGAGAGTCCGCAATCAAGAAATCCGAGCTGTCCGTCAGCCAACTAAAATCGAAAGATTAAAAAGTGCGATACACCCAGCGGTAAACGTTCTCCCTCCGAACTCACTACCAAGCTGGAAAAACCATCCTCTCGAGCAAAAGTTCCCAGTCGTTCCCTCCAACAAGGGAACATTCAGTTACGGCCGGAATGCCATCGGTGAAAGTATTTTTGTCAAGCAACACTGCAAATTTGATCTCGAGGACCCTCTCATCCAAAACACACCGATCCAATACAACAGCCTTCACGACACCGCTCTTAGGGACTACTTTCTCTCTAAGCCTGAGCTATTTCACAGGCTGCAAGACATCGATCTTGTCGAAGCAGACGGATCCGTTAAGACGTCATTAAGGGAATACAACCTATACCGCAGGTACCTCGCTCGCTTACGCGACTGCGTGGTCAAAAAGGACCTGAATTATAATGACAATTTAAACAAAGAAGATTACGAACAGCTTAAAAGAATTCTTTACGACGAAACCCAAAAGTTATCCAAGGCTAAGAATGAGTATCAGACAAGGAGACTGGCAGTGTTGAAAGAGGAACGGGAGAACAGGTTAATATTAAGCATATTTAATTAGTGTTAGTAAGTAATTAGGGCTTGATATTTCTACATTATAATTTTGTTACAGACAAATTATGGCAAAACTAAGAAAGAAGCAAGTTCCCGACAATTATCTGAAGGAAAGAGAGCGTCGAAGAGTAATGAAAGTGGTGGAGGGTGAAAAAGTGAAAGAGAAAGTGCGGAAAAGGCTAGCAAAAATGAAAAAGGCAGAGAAAAACCGTGCCCGGAGAATACTCTTGAACTGGTACTGCCGCCAGTTGTACGCTGACATGCTACGAAAAGCAATCGCCGATCATAAAAAGGAAGAAAGAAGACAAGATGTTCGATCAATTTAATTAATTTTCGAATCAATTTCTCTTTAAAATCTATAAAAAGTGTTAACATTAGTTACTTTTAATAGCTGGATTCGTTTATAAAAGCAAAGCGAGATTTTCAAAAGAAAAAGCGCGTGTACTTTGACAACCTGAAGGAGAAAGTGGACGCCGAGCGTGAGTTTGCGATAGCCCATCGGGAGCGCACGTTTGAAAGAATGGAAAGAGAAAGTGCACAAAGGGTGAAGGAGAAAGCAGCCCGGGATGAAGCAGCTGCGAAGCGGGAGGCATTTTTAATGAAGAAATTTGGAATGAGATGGCTAAAGCTTGTGCGACAGCAGCGTGAATACAATAAAAACTACCACGATTCGGTGTGGAAAGTGCGAAGACAGTTGATGGAGATGGTTTCGAATCTGAAGGCGGAAAGTGGTCATGTCACGTTTACGAACTTTATCAAAGGATTGATTAAAATGAAGCCGGGCCACGAGCCGATGCCGGATATGACGCCAGAGACGAGGGAAATCATGAATTATATTTTGGACTTGTTGATTGAGTCGGCATTTAATACATATAAAAAGACGCACAGGCCGGGTGCGAAGGCATACGAAAAGTTACAAAATAGGAGGAGGATTTTGGGTAAGAGGGAGTTAACCGAGAAGGACTTCAAGTATCCAGATTTTAAAATGAGACAGAAGCCGGTGACGCCGTGGTTGAAGCCAGATTATCCGTGTAGAGATGAAGTCTGTAGGGGGAATGTGTGTGTGGATCAGGAGGAGGAGTTGTGGGGAGTGGACGAGGGAATGTATGAAGAAGCTGGTAACTTGGCGGATGAAGAAATTGGCAGATACATGAAAGGATTGAAGAAAGAAAAGAAGCCTGGGGAAGAAGAAGAGGGAGATGGACGTGGTCGAGGACTGAAAGGGAAATCTCCTGGAAAAGCAGAGCAGGATAATAAGAGTAGAAAAAGTTCTATTAAGGATCGTAAAGACGGACAGACAGCTTCCGTAAAATGGAAAGACGAAGCAGAAGTCCCAGAAATACAAGCGCCAGACAATGAGCACGACAGAGTCTCAAATTCAAGTTCAGTGACAGCGGAGGACGTAGTCAGGACATCTCTGGAGGGAAGTGCAGTACCCGATACATCTGATGGACAACCCACTAGGCCAACCACTGGCGATTCATTAGACGTTGATGATTTGGTTTCCCGCGCGATAGCCAAGGCAGCAGACGATGTAGCATGTGATGACGAAAAGGATCTTTCAGATGTGTCTAAGCCAAGCACTTCCGGTCGATCCACAGCAAGATCGTCAAGCGGATCCGATGACGCTAACCGAATAGTCACAGACTCGATCAACAAAGCTGTCGCAGGTCTAATCTGTGGGGATGACGACGGACCAGATTCGGCCCGTAAAAGTGGTCGATCCTCGGACGGCTCCGAAGACGCCAACGATCTTGTCGGAAACACACTTGGTGATTTACTGAAAAAACTGTCTTGTGATCCCCCAGATGATTCAAAACAGTCAACTAGCCCGCCTTCACTTGCTCCGTCAAACAGTTCTGATGAAGCGAAGAATATAGTTGCCAAAGTCGTTAAAAAAGCTGCTGCTGACCTTGCTTGCGATGATGGCGCTAGCGAGCCATCGACTTATACACCCCTTACTTCCGGTAGAGATGTGAGCGGTAATGAAAGTGACATTGTAACGGACTTGGTCGGGGATACGATGATGAGAGCTGTGAAAGGATTATCATGTGATGATAAAGACTTCGTACAACAAACAATCGATACGGCACGCGAGCTGATTGGCTGCGAGCTAGATGAACCTGAATCAGGACGGTCGGATGAGTCGTCCTCTTCAGAGCTAGCGAGGAAGGTGATTCAATCAGCGAAGAGAAAGCTGTCCTGTAATGACGGTGCTGAATCTGATGAATCTGAACTTGTGGACAAGATTTTGAAATCTACAAAGAAAAGATTGTCTTGTGGTGGGGATCCTGAAACAAGTCGGTCTGAAGCATCTGAGCTGATTGATATTTTGAAATCGGCAAAAAAGAGATTGAGTTGTGACAAGGGAGGTGAAACAAGTCGATCTGAGGGCTCTGAACTTATCGAAAAAATATTAGAATGTGCAAAGAAAGAGCTGGCATGCGAAGGAGCGGAAACAAGTACGTCGGAGAGGTCTGAGCTCGTCGATAAAATTTTGAAATGTGCGAAGAAAGAGTTGAAATGTGAGGGAGGTGAGACTAGCAGATCAGAGGGTTCTGAACTAATAGAAAAGCTGTTGGAATGTGCTAGGAAGGAACTTGAATGTGACAAAGGCGGGGAGACAAGTAGGTCAGAAGGGTCAGAAGTTGTAGAAAAGATTTTAGAATGCGCCAAGAAAGAGTTGAAATGTGATGGAGGGGAAACTAGTAGGTCAGAAGGCTCTGACCTTGTTGACAAACTTTTGAATTGTGCCAAAACAGAGTTGGCCTGTGATGGAACAGGAGGAGAAACCAGTAGGTCAGAAGGGTCAGATTTAGTTAATAAAACTTTAACTTCTGCCAAAACGGACTTGGCTTGTAATGAAGGTCAACAACAGGATGATCGTGGAACTGGGAGTGGTGCTGGGGAAGATGACAGTAATCGTGGCGCTCAGCCAGGCCAGCCAAGTTCACAACCTGCTAGGCAAAGACATTCTGTTCATTATGCTCCAGATGACGATGAACTAAATGAAAGTGAAAGCGGAGCAGATCTAAGAGAAAGTGAAGCTTTGATACATGTCATGTCTAAGCATATATCCCAAGATCCATTACCTTCACTAAGTACTTTAGGATCTGGTGAAGTGGTATGGAAAAACGTATTATGAACAAAGCTTTTATCAGTTAATTCAATAATAACTTTTTTGTAAATTTAAACAGCTCCATCAAATTGAACCCATAACTGAGTACGATTCTAGTCCCCAACATGCCGACGTATGCATTTCAATAGTTTCACGTATCTATATTATAGAACATTACAGAAGCTAAAACCGTTACTTCCTTTACAAAATTTCAGTCTTGCACTTCAATTCGTCGTGAATTTCGCTCGGAGGTACTTCTTAAATTAAAGCTACATTTTTACTCCTATTTTAATTACCTATCCACCCTGATTAACATTGAATTTCTCACAAATGTATTATAGACCCGTGAAAACGTTCTCCGAACCTTAGCCAACGTCCAAGAGCAACTCGAAGCTATCAAAGAAGAACTCCGAAAATATGGCGTAACTATTCCCTCCCAACAACAGCAGCCAGAATCTTAATCTCATCACACTCACTCGACTCATTGTCTTTATATATATTTCTTTACTACATCCTGTATACAATTCTTTTCAATAGCAATTTCTTATCCTAATTACATTCATACACTCCAAAAAACAAAGCACTTTACCCACTCGTCTTTTATTACCCTTTCTCTCAGCCTACTTTCTGACTTTCTCTTCTTTTGTTCAAACTTTGTTGTTTTTTATTTCTCTCTCCCTATATTTTCTATGTATGCCCCCTGTAGCTCCACCGTTTTTCTGTTTCATTGATACCCACCCAACAAAAAAAAAAACCCGCCAGGCGTTTTACTCCCAAAAAAAAAAACAACCTACCTACCTACTATTTTCCATAGTTTAATCGTTCACAAAAAAATAACTCACATTCACATTTCTCGTTTTTCGTCTTGCTCTGGGTCCCTCCATCCTCCAGACTATTCTTTTTATGTCGCATATCCCCTGCCAAGAAAAACTCTTTCTAGTCCTTCTCCAACCCAACCAACTTTCTCCGTTCAGTCACCAACAAACTTGCAGAGACTAAACACCACTATCACCTCTCTTGTTTTTCATCTCTTTTTCTCTCTCTCTCCCAAGAAAAAAAAACTTTCACTATCGATTTTTCCTCGTATAAGTTTTTTTCCTCTCTTTTCCCTTCTCAACATCATGCAGTAAAAATAGTTTTTTTTCTTTTCTCTTCGGTTTTTGTGTGTGAAAGTGTGTGTGTCTGTGTACTGCAGTCTCTGATTTTTTTTACGGTATTCTGCACGCCTCATTTACAATCAGCTCATCAGGCTTTTCAACTACAGACAGGTCAGTATTTCCCATATAGATTTTTTTCCGTAGTCTTCTCTTTTTTTGGCTGATGGTCAATATTTTTATGAACCGATTGAGGAAAACACATCTTCTTTTTGGGTGTGGAAACAATCTTGTCGATAAGTTGTCGATGTATGTTTTTAGTTGTAGCGAAAATAGCAAATATCTGCAGTGCCTACACACCCTGTCATTAACAATTTCAAAAGCGTAGCTAGAACATACGCAACTAGAAGATTTTTTATTAAAGGAGAGCCATTAAAATCCTTTCCTGTTGCGTACAAAGTAGAATAAAAAGAAATTTTCTTTTCTTCTTTTCAGTCTTGGCTGGCAATAAGTTGAAGTTTTTGTGTAAAATTTGCATAAGAATAATTTTTTAAACAGTAGAATTACCGTATCAGCTGCTCTTTATCGTCTGTTACCGTTACAATATTTTGGTTACTGGAATGGACTAGTGTGGAGGAGTGCTTTTTGGAGGAAAAAAAAACTCACGAGGAGGCAAATGTTAAGAAAGAGAGAAATCCAGTGCGCTTGGATATCTCGTGCGCTTTTTTGCGTTTATTCCGATAGTTTTTCTTTTTGACACTTCCTTTGCGAATAGTGGTCAAGCAGAAAAAGCAAGAGGGAATTTTGAGAAAGGAATAATACATTAGTATTAGGGTTTTTTTGTTTTTTTTTCAACCGTTAATACAATTAAGGGTTATGAATATATGATGGAATAAAAAATGTATATATTGAAAGGATTAGGCGTGTCCGTAACAAGGGTATAAAAAAAGTATGTAGTCATTTGCCTGAGAAATATTTAATTTGTTTGGTTGCAACATGTTGGCTCCACGTTACTCACACACACAAGGGAATACAAGCGAGGAAACATGACAGAGCTCGGAATGAGTTTTGGCCATGTGTGCACTTCCGGCGAGAATAAAAACTTTGTTTTATTTCATTGTTTAATATAAAGTTGTATAAAGGTTGGTAGTACGGATGGTACCCATACCGTACCGGCTTCTCTGAGCCATGGCCACCTCTGCTTTAAAAACTAGCGTGTAGTTTCATTTTTATCTACAGACACGCCAAAAACCCAAACATACTTTCGATTTTAACACGTAACCATAACAACATACGTCAGGAAACACTGAAAAACTTTATATCTAAAGTAGCAGCACGAGGATAGCTTTTATGACGATATGAAAATTTGATAAAAACCCGCAATTTACGAACTCTTTTTTTAATATTATTTATTTCTTCACTCAAACTTATGGGCATTTACCAAGCTCGACCAGAATTTTCCCATGATTTTGAATAAACAACCTTTACACACACACAAAAAATCACAATCTTGTTTAGCTTTTTAAACTTGAAACTTAGCAAAAAAATAATAATTTAAATGAAGGTAAAACTCTGTTACAAAAATGAAGTGTTTTAGGAAGAACAATTATATTTTTAAAAATTGGCCGTTTGTTTGAAACAGTTTTGCACAAGCTATTTTGCAAATTGTTGCTAGCTGCTGTTCCGTATCCCTTGTCTTAAAAATCCATCTTTGCAGCTCCTGCGGTTGGCAATCAATACACGATTGTAAAACAATCAAACTAAACTGTTGTTCTATTACAAGATTCTTTTCCGTCTGCAGACTCGTTGTTTGGAAAATTGCGAGAGCACTTACGTGGCATATTTTTTTAATGCGAAAAAATTGCTAAGAAAACCCGCAGTAAAACAATCTCAGTACGTCATGAATAATCCATTATAAACAGACAGAGCTGAGCATGGAAAATACAAAAAAGCTTATTAAACAAAACAAAAATCATAGTCAATAGTAGTATCAAACTATCAACTATTATATTTTCTACCTCTCGCGCTAGCCGTAGCAAAAACGCCAGCTTATATCCCCAGGAAAAACGTGCTTATTCGAGTTTTTTCAACTCAACTGTTTGCAACTCGTGTCGATCTTTTAAAAAAATTGCTATTGTGTGTGCGTGCGGGTTTTTTTGTGCTAGTTTTCATATCTTTTTTTCCTTGTTTGATTGACAGATTTTTTTTGTTAGTGTTTTAGAATTCCGTTAAATAATTAGCCTAGATTTTGAAAAACAGGAGAGAATATGGAGTGCACTCGTTAAGTAAACTTTATTCGTGCTAAATGCTAGCTCGAAGCTAGTTTTTCATTGAAACGGGTACTATATTTTATAGCATTTTTGACTGCATTGTCGGCGCCGGGCAAAAGTCCAAGAAAGCCGCGGCTTGTATTAAATATTAAACGAAAGAATAAAAAAAATCGCCGACTGAAAACAATCCGAGAAAGTAAAGATAAAAATAAGAGATAGCCAAGTTGGAAAAAATAGATTTTTTTTTGTTCTTTTGTTTCCCTCCCGCTGGAAATGCAGACAAGTTTTTTGTATTTGCTCCTAGCTCTGCAGTAAAAAAAAATCAATGATAGCGACGAAAAAGTACGGTGTTGAAATAAAAAATACATATAATTTCCTTATTGAAAAGTAATTTTTATTGTTTCGTATTGGTGGTGATGGTGGAGAGGTTAAAACCGCAAAACATAAAACGGCAACAGATAAACGCTGAGAGATGTAGTCTAGTTACAGAGGTGTAGGGGAGTAGTTGACTGGAGAACTCAATTCAGTGTCAAAATTGCTGGAGGAAAACCTCAAGCCCACAGAATAAGTGCTGGAGAGTCAATAGAAAAAATCAACCAAACTATAATAGCTCTCTAGTAGACTAAGCAGGTCGGCTGGTAAAATAAACAAGTGTAGACACACGTTTTTTTTTGATAACCTTGACAAGAATGTGATTTGACAAAAAAAAAGTATTGTGTAGAGATGTGTATATGGTCAGACACTACAAACAAGCTTTTTGTAGACGAAATATATGAATGCTCGTGAGAAAATAAGCAAAATTTTGATAGGCAATGTTGCAATAACCTTTTGAGATAGTTTTTCTCACGAGGGTGTATGTGCTGGACAAAAAAACGAGATTTTTTAATCTTTGACCAGTTTTATTGGAGTAAAGACGGGATTACATGATGATACGTAATAGAGAATTGTGTGTGGGGGGATATGGTATTGAATGGTAAAAATGTTAAATGTGGTGTTTATCATTTTGACAGGTGTGTTCGTGATGTAATCAACGTATAAAAACGCAAGTGCCGATGTATTTTTAAATAAAGTAGTTAAAGTGCAGTTATCGATGAGATATTTTTTGCAATAACGTTGCCTTTTGGAGAGAAGAGAGGACGCGCTAGTAATAAAGTGATTGAGACAAAATGGTGATGAGATTTTGATACGGGGATAGCTGGACACGATGGAAGACACAGGAGGCTCGTTGGACGTTCCTAAAAGCCCTAAAAAGAGCTCATTTTCACCAAAACGACTGAAAAAAGCATTGCTCCAAGGGAGTTCGAGGGATTTGCCAGGTACGAGTGGTGGTGGGCATGGAGTTGGAGGGAATAATGAGTGCCTATCTTCACCAGCGAGTCCTAGTTTGTCAGGAAGGCTGGGGCGAGTTAGTAGGTTGATTTCCCGGTCTGATGCCAATCTCGCCAAGGTATAAAGATAAATAAAGTACCGTTTTTGAAATCCAAGTTTGTACAACAAGACAATAAAGTTAAAAAAGGATAAATATGGGGATTGTCTTTGTATGAAGAAACGAACAAGACATGACTCTGGTGACTCCGTTGGATATGACGTTGGAGATCAAGAGAATGGAAGTCCGTCCCGAGGGATAATGGCCAGGGCAGCTGGATACGTCACTCACTTGAAGGTCAGCAGATGATATTATGACAGATTAGTTGGGAACTACGTTGCTTCCCTTTCCCAATTTCATTAGGAAGAGCTTCTCTCACTCTCATCAAGAAACCAATTTCCATGGAGACTTTTATGCGTGTGACTGTGTTTTAATTTAGTCTCGCCTTGGCCGACATAGAGACCGGTCGAGGAGTGGAGAACCGAGAGATCGAAGTAGCTCAGGCTCAGGCCCTCACGATATCCGCCCTCATCATCAGTCACAACCGTTGTCTTGTTGTGCAAGTCGTCGACAACAAGATGACTCGACCGACAGTTTTCAGGGAGCTACACCTGGTAAGAAACTCAGAAAACGACATGCTTGTAAATACCATTAAAGGAGCAGTATGGCACATAAAAGCCATACTACATTTATGCTGTAATAAAAAAGTTATCTTGCTAGAGCCAAAGAGCTAGGTATTCCTTCCATGCATGCGTGTATTTGCTAAGGACAAAGTTTTTCCTTCTACTAACAACAAATACGACAGGTTTCGGAACAGCAAACAATATTTTTTGTTTGATCTTGCTTTTTCCCGTGCTAAAAATAACAAGATTTTCCGTTTGGTTTCCTCTCGTGACAGGTTTTTGTCTTATGGACTGAGATCCTAAACTGATTTATCCGCTCACACAGATAATAATTTGAGTCTACGTCCGCAAAACTGTGTATGACAAGAATAGATTACTCATTTTGTTATACAAAATAAGTGTTCTCGTAATCAGAAAGCAATTTTCTCTTGGGATAATAGAACTAGAGAGAGGCAGACACAAAAGCAGTGCATTTTGACTCTGTCGTCCCTCCACCTGTTACCAATTTAGCATGTTAAATTAACTGTGACACAAATTTGTACTCAACTGTATGCCAAAAACTTATTATTGCTGAAATGTAAATATTATTACAAAAACTCAGCGTGACAAACAGATTCCAAAAACTGACAACCTTTACCCACTCCTTTTTCCGTCCCTCCAAGTATGCGTTTATTTGGAATAGAAAGACGTTACACAAAAAGAACTTTTTTTTATCATTTTCATAAATCTCCAATACTACTTCTCGTGAATAAAAAACTTGTAGACAATCTATCGCCGTTTTCACTCCAAAAACAGGGTGCTCTCTTACATTCCCTCCCGCATGTGATGACCAGAAAATGCACACCATACCGCTTCATACCGAATCAGTGTTCTCCCGACCTTCTTCCAGAGTGCACACAACACACATCGTACCTCGTGTCTCAACGAATTTCTTTTTGTTTTCTTCATAAATTGCAAATATATTTCTTTTGAAAAGAATCTGCAAAATTTTTCGTATTAAAAACATAAAACATTCAAAATACATATCAAACGACTGACGCTAACTATGAAAAACCTGACTCAACATATCACACAGGCCGACGTTTATTTTCTTCACACGCTAAACTTGCTAGACTGGTTGCCTGAGTAAAGCAAACTATATTTCTTGGGAATCCTAATTTTGCATTAAACCATAACAGTGTATTGTTTTTCAGTGAATATAATATTAATGCCCTTACTCTTGGGATGATACAGTTTTTGTATTACGTAACGTTGAAAAGTTTTATGCAGAATGAAACGTTAATTGGTTTTTATGAGTCAAGTGGATGTTAGGTTGTGTATTCAAAAGAAAAACTTCTTTTATATTGTGCTTCTCTCAAGTTTTTGTCAGGTAGCTATGCCTACATAATAAACTATATATATTCACATTTTAAACTTTGGCCATAGTAACCGCACGTAAGTTTTTTATTTAGTTTGTTTCCTATAATAAAAAAAAGTAGCGTTTCGTAAATCGATAGGAAATCCAGATGCCAAATCCCCACCCAAAAAAATATACTTACCGATATATCCTCCGCAGATATCGGTTGGCTGATAACTAGTGTGTCGTGTCTAGAGTAAGTGCGTGTTGTAAACCGATTGCAAGCTGAATCTATTAGCGCATTGACATTTTGCAAAGGGGAAAATTGGCAGTCCATAAAAAAGTCGACAAGGTCAGTGAAGTCAATGAGAGGGCGCAAAAAATGTCAATATAATAAAAGAAAGGTCTTTGTCCACAGATGACTGGATAAAAAGAATAGGCATCGATGAAAGTAAAACATTGTGTGATATACTGACCGTGGTGATGACAAGCTTGTTCTATTTTGTTATTGAGATAAGCCCAAAAAGTAGCTTAAAAAATCATTATTCGTTAGGATTGGAGACAGTCATTTGAAAAAGTTCTTTTTTGATGTTTCACATCAAACACACTCGTGGAAAAGAAAATTGCATTTTATATGCTTTTTCCTTACGTCTGGGTTGCACATATCCGCCCCCTACGGTTTCTAGTTTTTTTTCTTCTTGCCAAAAAGGATTTAATGGAAATGGAGAGAAAGTGAGTGGATGTGAAAGCTGAAACGATTATTTGAATGGTACTTTCGCCGCACACAAATAAAGTGTTCTCGCATGTCTGCACATTTTCCAAGAGGTCGTGAGGAAATAGACGTGTTTAGAAATAAAAAAAGAAAATGTATAAAAAGTAGAGTAGAAAAGAATTAGATTTTTAGTTACATACTTCAGCTTCCATTGTTAATGAAACACTAATATTTATTTTTTTGGAAGAGCTTTATGTATCTGTAGGAGAGTGGATCTCTGGATATTGACTGCGTTTGAATGACGAAAAGAAAAAAATTATATTTGGAATTGGAAATAGAATATCTGGTTATTCTCCAGGGGATTTGGTTGGAAAAAAGATAATATATTGGTAGAATAAAAGGAACGGATGTGGAATTACAAAGTTTCGTAAGGAAAATCGCTCACGTATCGCAAAAAAAATTAGCATTTTGTTTATCCAATCTTCTACACTCAACAGATATTGCATGAGTGAACAGGAATAAAACTGAGAGATTGAAAAAAGGTCAGAGTAGATAGAAAAAGAGATGATCTAGAAGAAGAATACTGATTGGAAACAGATCCGTGTCGGATCTATTTCACTGACAGGGGTTTGTCACGAAAAAAGCACGATTATGTTGGATGGTAACTGGATAACTTTAGTTTTTATGTAGTCAGTATTTTTTGTTCCTTTTTGTGCAATTATTGAACAAAATAAGTTAAAAAAGTTATAACCACATTACACTAAAAGGGTATTACGCTAAAATCGTGTTGTAATGATAGCCGAAAGAAAACTGACATTATTGTTTCGCTGCCAACAAACAAAATTTCCGTGATGGCGAATACATCTCTTTGAAAGGCTCATCTTTTTGTGAAGGAAATGTATTTGCAAAGTTTCTTGCACAACAAAACAAAGGAATGTGTTGTACAACCGTGTTCATATTGCCAAAAGGGAAGTGAAGAGATAACACAGTCATGCGAATGAATAGCTTGCAAGATCTGATTGCTCTCCCTTGTTTATTCGGAATTATGTATGTTTTAGAATGTTCGGGTAAACGTTTTTGTTCATTTATGCACCGCTTAGTCTATTGCGAAACTAAAATTGCACCTTTTTTCAGGAGAATCATGCATATTTACGATTTTTCGCAAGTATGGAACAAATTATTTGTATTTTTTATGGGCTGAAACTCTCATAAAAAATGATTCCGCATGTATTATCCACAAAATCCACCTGACACAAAATATCCTCATAAAACAAACGAAACCCGGGTACTTACTGAGACTTGGAAAGGAAACAGGAAAAGAGCGTTAAGGAGTAGTTTTTCCCCTTAGAGAGTTCCGTTTCTTCAGCCGGATGAATAACTCAAACAATAAAAAAACATTCAGAAGCTTCTCCGGGTAGTAAAACTGCCAAAACTATTTTAAATGGAAGGTTCTCCCCGACAGGAAATGGTCTTTTCGAAGGAATATCGTTGTCCTTCAAAGTTAAAAAATATAGCATATGAGGTTTTATCGACACATCTAGGCTATTTCCGTCATTACCCTGACGCAAAAAAAATCGACACAAAATTGAGTACTAAAAGTAAAATAAGCAAAATATGACAGCTAATATAGATTTTAAACAAAACCATATGTGTCTTGCATTGCAAAGTACTTGCCAAGAGCAAAGATGCACCTGTCTTTCATGAAATTTTCATACAAGGAAGCACGGGGAAATATGAGACATACATATTGCAAAGAGACAAATTGTCAAGTTGACTGACTTATACATATTTTAATACATAATAGTTTATATTTGTAGCAACTGCCATTATATGTATGTGTGAAGAAGACATTTCAGAGAAGCTCCGACGTTTTTCCTTTAAAAACTTTTTCAAGTGGTATGTGGTAACTCTCCCGGAAACTATATGTTTTCTAGAAAGACTCTTGACTTTCCTACTTTTAAAGGAAAAGAGAACGTTCTCGGCATCATGATCTTTCTTTCCTTGCACATCCTCAGGTTCATTGAGAATAGAATCTATTCTTCCTACAAGTTCTCGTTCCAAAGATGTTTCTCTTGGGAGACATGTCTATGTTCTTCTCATAAATAAGCAACGCTTTCGCTTTCATAGGAAAACTCAAGTTATTTTAAATTTTAAATGTGTCAATTACACCATAGATCAATTTTCACCCTGGAACCATTTCTAAAGCATCTCTCCGTGTAGGTTTTCATGGTCTGTTCCCAAAATACAAAAAAGTGATCAAAATTTCCGCTACTTTGAAATGCTTGATTCTTTTTTAGATTGATTGAATGAAAAAGAGAGAGAAAAAAAGTTGTAACGACTTCATGTACGAGGACTAGTACAGAAAAAAAAGTTGTGAACACACTTGTGCAAACAAAACTTGATTGTTGTTTTGAAGAGAGAAAAAAATGATTTCACACCAGACATTCCTTTGTACACTAATGTGAATTATACTTTACTCCCTAAAAGTGTGTTGAAATGTTAGTGTGCAAACTTGTTTGGAAGTTTTTCAAGCACTGTTGAAAATTTACTCTATCCAAATTGAAGCGTACCTAGAAAAGAGAAACATTTTTTGTAGAGCACTAAAATAAGCGGTAAATTGGACAACATGGGACGTAAGTACTAGGCTGTCGTATACGACAATGTTTAAAGCAAAAAAAGAAGAAGAAAAAAACGTTTTTTGCAGAGATAAAAAAACGGGAAGAATTTGTAGAAAACAATGGCTGTGTTGTAATACGCAGTAAAAGTATCTTTAGTGAATAAAAGTTTGTTGGAGTGTGTGTAAGCCTATTATCTAAAAGAGTTTTGCCTCCACCCGAAGAAAATCCGCTTTTTCCAGTCAGAACAGCGTTTTTGGCACAGTTTTTGTGAGAGGATTTCATAAGAACCAGGTGAACCGGGGGTATAGGTTTCGTGGGAATAAATGACGAGTTTAGGATGTCTATTCAAACGAAAATATTTTAATCCCAGGTTGACATTTTTTTGTTCAGACTTCCTAGAGAATGTATTTTTGGCAAGTATATTGTGAACTTGTAAGTATAAAAAAGGGAACAATAAGAAAAAAAAATGTGTGGGAAAAAGCTGGATCAATAATGAAGACGTGTTTGTCACGTTATAACAGATCAAGTCATAACACAAAATTTTAATGAGAGCTAGCTGAAATGCATTAGTAGCTTGTTAACTCAATTAGCGTCAAGTGTTTTTAGGATAAAGGGGAGCTGTGAAGTGAATAGAAGGCTTTTCCATTTACCCATTTTATTTCAGGCACCTCAACGAGAACACCGTCCATTTCGACTCGCCACGAAGATCCGCAGTCGACTGCGTCTCAGCTTGAAACTGACCGGCCTCCGTCAACATCCGGCCAGTCGACGATAGACGCGTCGATATCTGTGAACGTGAGCGTTTCTACACACACTAACACTCCTACCCATTCTCCAGAGAACTTGTATGATAACTCTGAGGCATTTTATTCTCACCAGCAGCAGCAACAACAACAGCAGCCGCATAAAGAAAAGCTTCAACCTGAAGAGCCTAAGTTGGACGCAATGATCTCACCCTTTCCATTCCATACTCTTAACGTTAATCTCCTTCGGGGGAGGAATCTCGTAGCAAAAGATGCATGCGGTAAGAAACTAAATTGCCTGATAATACTATTCAGTATTTCCTGCATTGAGCATTTACATGGTTCTGTTTATGAAATCTGCACAGGAAGTAGTGATCCCTACGTGAAAGTAAAAATAGGAGACAAGCTCCACTACAAAAGCAAAACGATATACAGAGACTTAAATCCGATATGGGATGAATCGTTTGTTCTGCCTATTAGCGATCTTTCTCAAACGATTGTATTCAAGGTAAGCCGCCAAAAGGATACCATTTTGTTTTGATATGAGCTATAAAAACATTTTCTATGGAACATTAACTTTGATTTTACCCGCCTTAACATGTAGGTCTTCGATTATGACTGGGGCTTCCAAGACGACTTTATGGGAATGACTACTCTTGAACCAAGCCGCCTTCCGCCAAACAAGGCAACCGAGATAGCACTTACCCTTACGGAGACAAACGCACCCGGATGTGACTCAATGGGAGAGATTTATATAAATGTAACGTTAGTGCCTAGGACAATTGAAGAGAAAGATATTGTGAGTGTGTAGCTAATCGTATTCACAGATTTTTTTTCATACTCATGGCCACATTCGTTTACTAATCCGAACTAAACAAAACCGATACTGTGTGTGCGTACCTAGTACATAAGCAGTTTCGAGAACCGACCATGCGACTCTCCTCGACATGGACAAGGGAAAAGAGTGAGACGTTTTGTTTGTAACGTTTGTTAAAATAACATAAAGCAGAATTTTTTGTGCATCGCATGCACGTAGAGATATTTTTGGTAACACAATTTGACGTGTAGAGATTTTTCAGAAGAGTAGAGTCGGATATTCGGTGGTACTGTAGAGGTCAAATTATATAGAGTAGAGTGTTGAAATTTGATCTAACAATAAAACCATTTTAATTTGACCAAGAATGTTATTTGGCTTTTATGCAGTGGTTCAGTGGGGACACTCATGGAGGAAAATTACCAGACCAGAGGAAAATGAAGTCTCAAGTGTGGAGCAGCGTTCTCACTGTTTTACTTTTAGAAGCCAAGAACTTATCCCCAGGAGATGAAAAAGTTTATATGGATGCGTTTGTCAAGTTTCGAATGGGCAACCAGAAATACAAAACCAGAACACTTTCTCGAACCACGTACCCCAAGTGGGTTGAACAGTTTGACTTCTACATTTACGATGGTCAACCGCAAGTATTGGAAGTGCAAGTCTACGACGAGTCATTCAGTAGGGATTACATTGGAAGGTGTGCGATCGACATAGGGCTCCTAGAGAAAGAACAAACTCACCATAAAACTTTCCAGTTGCAGGAGAGTCCAGGGGAGATATCAATGTTATTGACAGTGTCGGGCACGTCTGGTGGGGAAAACAGTTCAGATTTGGCTGTATATGGGATGAGTGAAGATGAAGAGAAGGAACTAAATAATAAGTTTGTAAGTTTTTAATGAGCTTTTTATGCAAATTAATTAAATTTTTAGAGTTATAAAAAGTTGTTAATGAAATATTGTAGGGGGTGGCCCAGTCTCTGAGAAATATAAAAGACGTTGGACATTTGACTGTTAAAGTGTTTGAAGCTCAAGGCCTAGCAGCGGCAGATATTGGTGGAAAGTCTGATCCATTTTGTGTGCTTGAACTTGTGAATTCAAGGCTGCAGGTAAGTAATCGTTAAAAAGTTGAGAAAAAAACATTCGCTAGGCGTTTCGAAAAGTAATGGGGTTTTCTCCGAATTAGACACAAACCGAGTACAGAACCTTGAACCCTGTTTGGAACAAAGTTTTTACGTTCGAAGTTCGCGATATAACGTCTGTCTTGGAAATGACTGTATACGACGAGGATAAAAACCACAAACAAGAGTTTCTCGGCAAACTGGACATTCCGTTATGGAAAATAAAAAATAAAGAGAAAAAGTGGTATATGCTCAAAGACCAAAAGTTGCTTCATGCTGCCAAAGGGAATAACGCGCAGATTCTGCTGGAGCTGGAGTTGATTTGGAATCCGGTAAGTTTGTCCAGCTAGTTAGAATTTTTTTTTCGCGAACCGCAAAAGTGTGGGGTATCAGAATATATTATTTTGTTTAATGGCTTTCCAGGTCCGTGCTGGAATCCGAGTGATGGACCCACCAGAAGTAAAGTTCCTACAACCAGACCAACGCTTAAAACGGGAAACATTTTTACTGAACATCGACAGGCTTAGGAAAATCGCTGCAAATGTTTACGATATTGCACAGTTCGCAGAGTGAGTGGGAATACGTCTATGTCATAACTTAAACGTGTTACTTCTAATCAAATATTAATCGATGTGTTTTTGGTACGAACAGGAGCTGTCTTGTGTGGGAGTACCCACTTCGAAGTATCATAGCGTTGATTCTGTATGAAGTGATTTGCTACACATTCCAGCCGTGGATGATACCCTTGTTTCTTATGCTTCTGATACTAAAACAGTGGATTGTAAGCTTCAATAAATAACTCTCATAACTATTCATAAATGAAATAAATAATTTAATCGGGGACACTCCCTTTACGTTTAGGTATGCTCGTTGACAGGTACTCCGCTCCTTGACGAGCCGGACGACGACGACGTGATGGCAACGATGGATGATGAAGATGAGGACAAAGAGGAAGACGAAAAGAAGTTGAGTCTCCGCCAAAAGTTACAAGCTGTTCAAGACGCTACCCAAACTGTTCAGAACGCTCTAGGAGATATTGCCTNGAGGACAAAGAGGAAGACGAAAAGAAGTTGAGTCTCCGCCAAAAGTTACAAGCTGTTCAAGACGCTACCCAAACTGTTCAGAACGCTCTAGGAGATATTGCCTCTATTTGTGAGAGTACTAGAAAGTGAGTTTTTCAGATCCCATAAATGATAAAACGATTAAAAAAAGTCATTTTGCTTTACACCCTTAAACCTAATTTTGTTTGCTTTTTACAGCATGTTCCGAATGGCTGTGCCGTTCGTATCGTGGCTTGTAGTTCTCGCACTCTTCGTTGTAACGGTTCTGCTGTACTACATACCGTTAAGGTATTTAGCAATGGCTTGGGGATTCCATAAATTCTTTAGACCTATTCTGCGCCCAAATGTTGTACCAACGAACGAAGTGTACAATATTTTACTACGTGTTCCCGATAACCCTCAGCTTGTAAGACATCTGTATCGCAAATTCATTTGTTAGATTTTTCATGAATGGAACGGTCAACACCATTTTTGTGTACATTGTTCTAGGTACAGTACCGCCCTCTGAGAATAGTCGCCCCTTCAGAATCGCAAGCTCGTAACCGTAGCCCCCCTGCAACTGGATCCAGAGGACAGGACAGGGAACAACCAGGCCCTAGTAGTAGTACGAAAACACCTCAAACCAAAAAGAAATACAAATTTTGGTAACAACGCACATTCGTATGCTTCCCAAACGCTGTTCATCACTGAAATTCATACCTTCGTGTTAGCAGAGAAAATTGATGGCTTTATTATTTTTAATACGCTTGTAGAAACATGTTTCTCTAGGTAAATTCAAGACAATTTAATGCGCTATATTTTACTCGCCATATCAGTTACCACTAAACCACATTTGACATTACACAGAGAGAAAATCCAAGAGTTTTTTAAAATTATTTTTTAAATCTTTTAAAAATCAAAATGTTATTACACACCAAAATCGTGTTTCAAAATAAGAAATTGATAGGAATCAAAATGTGAAAATTTATGCGTACAATATTTGTACAATCATGTTTATCATACGTACAAACCAAAACTGATTATGAAAACTAAGAAATTTCAAACAACTTTCTCTGCTTTACCAGATATACCTTCCCTTCACGCAAATGTACCTCTTCACACACACACACACACACATTTCCTTTTTCGTTCGTGCAGGCACAGAACAAAATTACGTGTTAAAAAATCACTGGACATTTACTTGTCCAGATGTATGGTCTTAATTTTTAAAAAAAATATTATGCCAAAATGAACCGTTATAAAAATTGTATCGAGCTAAGAACGTTAAGACAGAAACGAGTTGAGATTTTTTATATTTAATCTATTTACTATATTTACTTACAAAACCAAATCCATTCCGTGTGAGAACATGATTGCTTCAAAAGTATACAATACGACAGTGTTTTTGTATGAAAAAATATATATTATATGAATTTGGTGCTTCTGAGTGAGTGCATTATAATATGTGAACAATTCCGTTTTCCTTTGTGATGATGATAAATCTTGTTTCTAAAGTGCGTTTACATAAAAACGAAATAGCAAATTTTTACACACACGTGAAACTCATTATATACTCTATAATTACACGTTAAGATACTGGATACTTATAACGTTATTTCGGATACGTGGAAAAGATATATATTTAATTTATATTTGTGATATTCAATGTTGACTATATGTGTGGCATTCGAGAAACAAGTTTCGAACTGGTACATAATTTTGGTTTATTTTTATTGAATAAGGAGATTAAATCCACATGTAAGTATAGATTTTTAGCTATGAATGATAGTTGTACGTAACTGGACGAGTTTTTGGCAAATAAAGACGAATAAAATATGTTGTTGTTGATTGTTTTAATAAGAAAGCCGAATGTCATTTTACGTTATTTCGTTTGCTCAGTCAGCATTGTACGAAATGGAGCCGATAGGTATCGCAAACTCATCCGTAACAACAATTCTTTCTTCATTTCATTGCTATAAGCGACTCCTCCAAATATATGTTTAATATACAATCTGTATAATGATTTTTCTGCCAACGAAAGCTCATGGTTGGGAATCGAGGAATGTGTCTCACCATGCCCATCACTTATGACAACGTAAAAAGAAATGTTACTAGTAACAACTACAACACAACTGAACGAACTGTACTCATTTTACTGTGTCAGAAAAATGTTCTGATGACATATCATGCATAGGTCACAAGGTTGATGACGTAAGTAAACGTAAGTCGTGTACGGAAGTATTAACATTTCGTAAGTTTCAGATTTCAGACAAGGTATTTTAGTTATGCTTTGGGAGTAACTGCAATTGAATACAGGAAAAATAAATGGATTATGCATCTCATGATAAATCTATGCACGGAGATTAAGTGTAACTTCACTTAAGATGATAACATTGATAACTTTTTTCATTAGAATTTATCCTTAGTTAGTATGTATCTGACAAAAAAATATTAACCAGACCCCGTAACGCTGAATTAACCCCCGGATAATTCTAGATAGGCTAACAATTCAAAAGCACAGGGATAGACTTGTTCTGGGTGCATCTCAAATAGTTCCAATATTTGACGAATTCACAACCAAAGTCAAAATTTTTTAGAAATGTCCCACTTCACCCCATTTAGGAATTCTGATTTAACATAGTAACCTAAAGAGCCTGAACATATTTATGATCTTTTGATTGATTACATTCATGAGAAAAAAAACAAAAGAACAGTTTTGTTTTGGTTGGGAGGAGTATCACTATTCAATTAAGTGTAATGATACGTATAAAACAATAAAAATCTGTATTATGCAAGGTGTATTGAGTTCTCGTGTATTTATACGACAAAAAGCGTCACATGGGCAAACTTGATAATTTGTAAACATCAACAACAATCACATGCCAGATTCATTTGTCCAGAGCTGTGACGATAGACTCCAAAAATCGAGATAGCATCGTATGATTCATTGCACTATCTGCTCCAAGGCAAGCAAAAATGAATGCGTAGGTTTGTGTGTACACGAAAAGCAGCAAAGTGGTCCATTCTGTCAAGCATGAGCTGATATCTTTATGATCAAATTGACTATTCTGTCCCTCTACCAGAACTGAACTTCTTTACTATCTACTATAACTATTGAAAACCTAATGGAAATGCTGGCAACATCTATATACCGTGTTTATACTCTTTCCAGTCCAAAACATGGACTTTTTCACATGAATAGCAGCTCTCACACATTAGCAGTCATACGACCCACACTTCAGTTCATTATAAAAATTTATAGGAACACGATAAACACTACATAACTCACAGTCAAACCTAATACATGATGCGTTGCAGGAAAAAAAAAAATTTTTTCTTTGTAAACTGACACTGAAATAAATAATGGTTGGCTACTCGTCATCGTCATTTGCTTGTAACCTTTAAAATTAGTTATTTGAATACACTAAAAAATATTAAAATAAAGGCCATGTGAACAATTAAAAACCTTGTAGTACCATTTGCACATTGACATTCACGGATCTCAACAGCTCGCAATAAATTATCAGCTAAACTAGCAAAATCTATTGATTAAGATTTGAAATGTGTTCAAAAGCTGGTATTCTACTGCTACTTATCTCAATAAGTGCTTGTTCACAAGCTATTGACCTTAGGACCACAGGTAAAGCACATACACGCATTACGAACCGTGTTACTACCAATACATACATCTTTGAAAAATTAAATCACTAACATGAAAAACTTTTTTTGAATCTGCAGAGGAGATAGTAGAATGTGAGCATGCGACTGATTTCTTATCCGAGCTGATTTTGAAATTCTTGGACAAGTTGCGATCGCACATGTCTACAGGAATACCAGATCTTAATATCCCTCCATTGGATCCGTTAGATGTAAGCCGGAAGTATCAAACGAGAAAAATTTGTTCCTACGCTTTAATTTCCTGCTAATAAATGCTAAGGTAATAATAATTGAGTTGTTGTCTAGGTGCCAAGTGAATCGTTCACAGTCAAGAAACAATATGAGTACGACTTAAAAGGCGGCATATCGTAAGTGGTATAAACAATTGGTGCTTCTGGTTTGAAATTAATCTAAAATGACTATTATTTAATAGATCGTCACAACTCTTTAACCTTCACGAGTTCAATGTCACAAACATAAGCTCAAGTTTGCTTCATATGCAAGCAAACGTAAGTCTCTACATTCCATACCTGACGCTCACAGGTAAAAGCGTACAAAACTACCTAATTGTAGCCCAAAGATTATATAATATCGTTACAGTATCAGTAAAGCCATTGTTTGTATGCAATCCAACCCGTATATTTTGTAGGAATGTACAATCTTAAAGGAAAAGTTCTTCAATTCGTTCCCGTGCGAGGGTCAGGGCCATACACCATCAAGCCCTCTGGCATTTCCACAACTATCCATACAACAATGAAACTTCAAAACAAACATATGCAAGTGAAATCCATGGACTTTACACTTTCGCTGGGTTCCTTCCAAGCCAAGTTTGATGGCTTGTTTGGTGGCGGGACAGTGGGAAATTTGGCAAACTCGCTTATGAACATGGTTCGGTCTTCAAATTTTCAAAATTGTCGAGCCCAAGATTCACAACCAGATACGGGATGACCTTATCAAAGAGATTAATCAACTACTGAAGGTACGTAGGCCACAAACGTAAAAATATTAACTGCTTCAGAGCACAAAAAGTAAATCGGTTTGTTATCTTTTTGTCTCTTTCCACAGGACATCCCAATAGCCAATTTATTTGCACTTTTGCAAACTCGCTACTGCAAATAGCCTGACATGAGATGAATTTAAAGTGTAAAAAAAGTCTAGATTTTTTGTACGCAATGTCTTTTAATCGAAAAATTTATTTCGTTTTTTACTCAAAATAAAGAAATATTTTTTCACCCACACATCTAAAGTCCTACATCCCACAAGGCATCGTTTTTTGCAAGTATATTTTTGTTTTTAGATTCCAAAATCTCGTGTAAAATCTCAATAAAAGCAGTGCATCGCGTACATTTTTCACACTAAAAATATTTTACACCGATTATAAGAAAAAAAATCCCCAAAATCTCATAAACCATTCGTCGACATTCCCTCAAGCTAGAGTTGAACATGTCCAGCAAACATTGTTCATCATGCAAAAAAAGTAAATAATTAACATCATCCAAATAAGGATCTCTCTGATGATATGTTATACAAAACACTAATTTTCACCCCTGGACAGGAGGATGGACGGATTTAATGAAGATTTTGTTGTTTTTACGTAATCTAACATCATTTCATTCTGTTTCTTTTCGCAAACTTTCCCTCTGAGTTCATATGCCAAGCAGGCAGTTTGCCAAAATGTAACACACCCTCGCAGGTGAAACTTGAGATAATTGTTGAAAAAACAGATAAAAAATGTTTAAAAATGGGAGACACAAGCTAGTATGTCATGCTCAATCGTTTTTTTGATTTGTGAATATTCATCATTCATGGCTTGCCGGGAGAGTATTCATTTCACATGACGTTTATGTGAACATTATATGAATAACGATTATTGTCGAACAGTCAGGGAGTCAATTAAAAATAGCTACTATTTTCTACATCTTTCTCTTTGGGTGGTTGTGATCATAGTGGCTACTTAAAAATTTGTGTATGAGCTTGCACGCTTCCACGTTTAAAAACATGTTTATCAAAGTAAAAACATTCAAAACATTCCAAAAAATGACTTTATTGCGCTTGGCCATAAACCATTGACGCAACTCACAATCAAACTCCCTACTCAATTTGTTCATTTCAATTAAAAAAATATGTAATACAACTTCACCATCATTTGTTCTCTTTCTTGAAATCTTTTCCATTAATGAGAAATATTGTTTCTGACTTGAGATGTGTGTACCCGCATGGAAAAAAATTATAACCTGACTCCAAAAATGGCCACCATGAAGGTCAAATCGATTCGCAGGACTTGCTAAAGAAAATACATATAAAACTCCGAAATAAATATTGAGTACGAAAAAAAATGGAGGAGAATAGTCTTTTCAAACACTCATCATATCTTTTTGAAGAAACACACAAACACATTAATATACACATCTATATATTATTTTAGTTTTTAGACAACCAACGCTAAACACCATTAAAGAAAGAACCACTCCTAAAAACAACACCACCACCGCCTATCGCAAAAAAAATTGCACTCAGTCCATGACATTCATGAGTTAAAGGAGCATCACTGCTCAGTATGTTGAAAGAAGTTGATCAGTGAACATCTCAAGAGAAAAAAGTTTGAAAAGGTGAATTTTTGTGGTGATTATTTTACCTGTGTGGAAATATACAAGGATGCCTGTTCAATTGGGTGAGGAAATTTTCTCTGCAAATATTAATAAACAAATTTTGTTTTGTGAGAAAATAAAAATGGAAACTTAAGTTATTAGGTATATTAAAGAAGAAAAAAAATACTAACGATTGTAAACAAAATATAAATCAGGAGAGGGCAGACGACAGAGCTATAAAGGGATTTTGTCACATTATCAAATAACCAGGTTGTTATCGTCACAATAACAGTTGTGAATTGATTAGTGTATGCTAGCTGACATGATTGCTAAACATACTCGCACACACTCACTAAATTAACTAGAATGACAGCAAATGAGCAGGTTTCTTGATGAGCAAGTTATATGTGTCCAAATATGGAAGGAAGTGCGTGAAAATAAAGGCGAACATAATTTTTTTTTTCTCTCTGAGCAAATTTTTGCAAATAATTGATTTCTTGGCTAATACTTACGGGAAAACTATTTTAGAGTGGTTGTTGCAGATAACCGTGTTTTTTACATTACATTTTTTTGCAATATTTCATTATCAAGAGGAGAACATAAAATTCTATTGCGATATTATTTTTTGAAAGTTTATTTTGCGTAGGCAAAAGGATCCGGTAAAGGACAAGACAAAAAAGGGAGTGAAACCTCTTAGGGTAGAAAGCAGGTGCAATTGTTTTCGTGCATCGTTTTACACGATTACACTGGTTGCTTGTCTAGAACCGTTTTTGGAAACGTGATTTAAACAATGCGAAACCAGTTCAAAAGTAAAACTTCGCTAGATTTGTAACTAGAAAAGAATAGAACCCACTTCTGCAAGGAAAAAATTCAAGTTGACACCCGTATGAAATCAGGGCCTTTAAACTGTCATTTGATGATATGCTTCTTGTATGGGCATTTGGGTTAAAAATAATTGGCATTTAATCTGTCACCAAACTGTTCACCAACAAAGGACAATTTGCCGGTGTGTGATATTTATCTCATGTTGCCCTGGTGATGATGACCTACGATACCATAAAAATGTATAACATTTCATAAGTATGACCAACGCCACCCTCTCACGACTCAACAAAACTGCAATGAAAATATTTCGCATGAAACTCAAGTTGAAATGTACAAAAGATCTTTCACAGGTTTTCGCGTAGGCAATCTATGAATTGAAAATATGTAAAGAAGTTTAGACGCGTAAATAATTTATGGGAGAGGCTTGGCTCAAGCCATCTCGTCGACTTAGAAACAAGCTTACCTGTATCCTTGAAAACGACCAGGTTATAAATGTGTGTAGGAGGGAAGTAGTGCGCTAAGCGAGTGTACATAACACGACTTGCATGGGTTTTATAACATGTTCCTGGAACTTAACTGCTTTGAGATAAATTTCATGGAAAAATGTAGATGACATAATTAACTCATTATGAAAAAAATCACAGCACGATTTTTTAATGTTTTTTATGAAGACTACTCCGACTTTGCATTTACAAATGGAACGACTCGGTTTATAATTGGAGACACTGTCTATGTAAATGGGGAGGGGGACTACCGTGGAAAAATTTGCTACATTGGAGATGTCCATTTCTCGAAAGGAGAGTTTGCAGGAGTTGCGTTGGATCACCCGGTAAACAATTCATATTAGTAATTTTGAGCTATGATTTGTATAAATTTTTATGCAAATTACTTATGCACTTTTTTGTGATGAATAACCACACATTAGGTTGGCTACCATGACGGCTCTCATCGAGGAAGACGATATTTTCAATGCTTACCAAATCACGGGGTGTTCGCACGCACAAGTAAAATCACCAAAATTCCGTTGATCCCGGCCACTAATAATTCTTCGAGGTGTGGGCTGTGGAGGTTAGCGTGACATGATGATTATAATACTTAGGCTGATGACATACATTATTCAAATTGACAAGTTTATTTCATTTTTGTCCTGCTCACAACAACAGAGAGTCACCACCCCCACGTACATTCTCACTTGAGCGAGAGCCACGCGTGCGTCGCGAGTCGTCACCATTGTCATCAGTGGGCTCGATTCGTTCTCGCTTCTCCAAATCCCCGTCGCCTACTCCAAGTAATTCAAGTGGGTCCAACTTGTTCTCGGACCGGAAGTACAGGACAAACAGCTCTGGAGATTTGTTGAGAGTAGGAGAGCGTGTGATTGTTGGAAGCTCGGTGGGCGAGACGAAAACAGGGATTTTGAGGTATCTCGGACCTGTTGAGTTTGCAAGTGGAGAATGGGCAGGAATTGAGTTGTTCCACCCCTTGGGGAAAAATGATGGCACTGTTCGAGGGCGCTAGTAAATCCCAATAAAAAATATATAGCATAGATTACGGAATTGTTTATAGTATACTAAAAATGTTTTACATGATTTTTCCTAGTTACTTCTCATGTGCTCATCCGTACGGACTATTCGTGCCCAGCTACAAAGTTGAGAGTTCACCTGCCAATAAGCTTGGGAATATGCTGACAGGATCAAAGGCTAATATGGACAGGGTTTTACAGTATTCTTCGCTGCCCAGAACCGTAAGGGTATGTTAAATAAATCAATTAAATTTAAATTATTAACGGATTTTACATTGATTTTCATTAAATTCAATCTATAAATCCATTTTTTATGATTTTTTGACAGGCCGGCTCATACGACGATGACTTTTACTAAATGGAATGGCTCGTTGCCACTGTTTTGCACTGCTTAAAAAATTGAATTTCTCTTTTGTGATGAGCAACTAAATGATTTCAATTAACTTATTAACACATATACATTAAGGTTTTCGTATATATCTAATATGTTTGTCATTAACATTTTACTCAAATTGTAAATAAAAGGAGAAACGATTTTGTTGGGAAGTAAAGAATTGATGATTTGTGTCACAAATATCCTTTTCTTAATTGAATGCATGGGCTATATTTTTGACAGAAATAGATTTAACAAACTGTCTTATTAAATGTGTCTGATGATGTGGATTCAAAAGTAATGCAGCTTCCTGTGTCGGAAGAACTAGAAGGCATACAAAATGTTGTCGATTACCGGTTTCTTCACTGATCGCTTATCAGAATCAGTCACTATTTTTGTTGAAACAATGCCGACGCACTGATAATTGCCATGTTTGCTTGTGGGGTCTACCGTAAATTATTGGTTGGATGTGTTTACTGTTTTTGTTAGCGTGCAGGTCTTTTTTTACCAAAAATGGAATCAGAGCGGTTACCTCTAATCTAAAAAAAAATCTATCTGGACTAATTGAAGGGAGGAAACAGTGAAATGAATCAGAAGATATCTTGTTTATTGCAATACAGAGTTCGTTAGTCTTGATAGTTTTTTTAGTTAGTTGGTATATGATGTTTACATAGACATTTCTGCTACATTACGTAAAACTGGTTGGTTGATTTGGAGCCCAAGAGGTCAGTTGTCCCTTGATAGTGTTTTGAATTTATAGTCCCGGGATTTGAAATAAAAACATATTTCTAGTACATTTTTCCTTAACTTCTGTGAAGTCCATATAGATTTTAGAAATCATGTGGCACAGAAGAAGAGGAACTGAGCCCCTGATAAATCGCCAAAATTGAAAGGTTCTGGGGGAATTGGGGCGGAAATAAGATATAGAGATCTATATTGCCATCATTTGAGACATAATAGCAAGCCCTGTTGATTTAAATACAGCATGAGCATGACATAGCCAGAGCTGGAGTTTAAAACAAACAAAAGCTAAACCCAACCTGTACTTTAGATCTTAAGCTTCGCCTTATATAATATCATTAAGCTGCTGGTTATGCATGACATTATTTTGAAAAATTGCTTTATTCGGTGACGTTTCGATTTCTTCTGTGAATCTTCATCCGACCGAGGGATGCTCGCGCACAAAAGAAAATACTCCCAAAAAGATGACATGAACATATAGATAAATAACTATTTAAAGTTAGCTAACAACAACGTAACGTATTGTTTGAAAACAGTTTCCTTAAAACTTTGCATGCTGAATGCTCGCGAACCCGATGCATGCACACTTGAACCTTTATTTTACGAAGATCCTTTTTGAGTGAAATCTCCTCAGGTCAAGTCGACTACACTTTCATGCTTTTTGCAGTCTCGCAAAACTCAAGTAAGTACCGCTTTAAAACTTTTTTTTTATGCCCAATCAGACAAAAACACATTTAAACTTTTAACAAGACAAAAATAAAAGCTAGACAATAAAAAATCCACTAAAAACTACTTTGCAAATTTTCATCTTGCATTCAAAATTCGTACAATCATTCAATCTAGAAGCGCTTACGCGTTTGAAAAAAAATGTCATAAAACACGAACTAGCAATGTTTTCGAAAATAGCTCTCATCTGAACAGCCAAAGCCAAAACAGTTTTCGTTAAACTGGCCCCTCAGGGGAAACTAAAAACGTATATACCTTCAAGACAAACTATGTAACTTTCCCTAATCCCCATTCAGTAAATAACATTCCTCAAGCGAAAAAAGATTCTATGAAAAAAATATTTATTTTTCCATACATTCCAAATATTCCCCAGAGGCGAAAGAAGACGCGAACGCGATACACCAAATCCATCATATAATTATCGCGAAAATCCCCAATATTTCAAACTTTCGCTAAATAGTCTCCACCCAAATATACAAAATCCAATTCAAACCAAACAAAGAAACTTTCTATGCACACATGTAGCAAGAAGAAAAGATAACCCTTCTTATCCACGAAAAGAAACCCAATTAAAATACAATGCAAATGTTTTTATACGCGAGCAAAAGGGTCTAGACATTCCAATACGCAATGACCAATTAAAATTCTACAAACAGACTTTAAAAACAAACAGTTGAACACGAAAACGGTGTGAGAAAATTTGGTAGTTATTTCATTTAAGTAATTCAGTAGCAGGTACACAATATATATTATCAGAGCAGCGAGCCCTTTGTCTGCTAAACTTGCTCTTGAAAAACTTGTTCAGGTGATAAGATGAAAAAAAGAGCAGGTGATGTGATTCTGGTGTGACTGCATACACGGGGTATTGGTAATTTGATAATAAAAATTTGTGAACGATCTCATAAATTTTGAAGTCGCATAATTTCGGATAAATTATTCAGGGTATTTTTTGATGTATGCAAAAGTTCAACTTGTTCTTTTATTGTTTGTATTCAAAGGTGGAGTGAAATCGAGATGAAATTTCATTTTTCAAAATCACATTTCGTTTTTAAAACTTAAATTACTTTTGTTTTTATTTTGTAAGAATGAAGGATAAAGAAATAAATAATACTTTTAATATTGTTACCCATTCAGGCTATAAAGCAGTAGTCATTATCATTATGACCATTTATCCAGTTCCGGCGGAAACGAACTCCAACCCCGGAAGAAGAAATGCAAGAAGCAAAAAAATATATATATATTGATCTAAAAATCATTTTTCATCTTGTTTAAATTCCCCCGCAGCAAAATCGATCTAATTTTTTACTCGAAAAGTCAACAAAAACAAAAGTTCTAAATAACCAAATATGTCTGAAAATTGGTAGCAATACAACAGCGAAGGATAAAAAAGGCAACAAAAAACAAGTCACGCGTCTGATCAATAAACTGTCTGCAAACAATTTAGTGTTTATAGGCAAAATAAAATATTTCAAAAAACGAACAACGTTACTGTGCACTGTCCGAAAAGAGCAATCGAGGAAATTAAAATATTCATTAGTGAGGCTAGAAAAGGCCGTGTACGTACATAGCAGACAACTAAGATTTTTTTACTACAAGTGTGGACAACGCCAGAGCTACTTATTAACCGACCATTTTCTTCTATTAAAGTATACATCGTAACGAAAGAACGTAACAAGATAATTGCTAATGGTTGGTAAATTATATCAAGTGGAAGGGCCAAAGCGGATAGAGCAAAGTTGCAAAAGCAACAGGTTAAATAAAATTGGTATAAAGAGGACTAATTTCAACGCAAGAAATATTTCGGTTTAGCTGCCATATCGCAAAACTTAAAAATAATTTAGGCAGGTACATAGCCTTTGAAAAGGAAAATTTTGATTTATTTATTTCGACAGCGTGATGATTTCGGAAAACACATATATATTCATATATTCATATGAGTATGATGCACATTGTCAAATCTAATTATGAAAATAGTTTTAGCTTTATCTACTTATTTAATAGTTTCATATAGATTCTCAATTTCCGTAGCCGCTTTGCTGCAAAATGCTTGAGTCTGCCAAAAATTTCGGCTTAATATCGAAAAGATCGACAGACGATTCGTTCATCACATGTCATCAGCAGTCCAACTTTTCAATAATATTTACGCACTTGAAAAGTGATATAATAGTCATCCATATTATCCCTTTTCAAACAAAGAAAGCGTCCGTCTCTACATCTCAAGTTGTGTTACAAATAACTTGATTGACATTTTGCACGTTAGAAGATACAGGAAATACACTTGAGTGTGTGTAGCGCTTGCTTGGTATGTGTGTTTATAAAATATTGTATTTATCTATTAGCGTGCAACCGCTGTTTCTTTACTGTAATAAAAACGCACGTGTGTTACAAACTGCAACAGAAGCATTATAAAAAAACAAGTTTTTCAAAACTGGCAGTAAAGCAGTGTAACCCTAACCAGCAAAAAATAATCTCTCTGGTACAACCTGCAGGCAAGTTAGTAGAGACTTGGCGTTTGGTGAGGGAGGTGTTGTTGCAAAAGTTCTGTTACGTATTTAAAAACGCACACGGTGCTTACAAAAAGTGGATTGCCAACTAATCATTTAAAAGTTATGTGATACTAAAAAAAAAGTTTTGATTCGGTGTTTGTGTGTCCGGATTTAAAGAAAAAGAAAATAAGCTGGGATTTTGCTCAAGTAAGTTTTTGAATTGCATAAGCCAGAGAGGAAGTTAATTCATAATTATATACCGGAACTAAAATATACAATGTACTTCATATTATATTATATTTTAATTTTCTATTGTCACATTTTTTTGTCATCTTTGATGGGCAAGTTTCCTGTGAAAAAACCTAATTAGAAAAATAAGCTTGTTTAGGATTCATTGTGTATTTTTAAAAACTAAGCTTGAAACTTTTTTTGATAAAACTTCCGACATGATTGATTACAATCTTGAGATTAATGGATTGCTACTCACAGACAAAGTGACAATGACGTGGACAACGTCGTGAGATGATTCACTGAAAATATATCGCAAAAGGAACTTTTTTGAAACTGTTCGCTGAGCAGTATTAAGGTTAAACCCTTCATTCATTTTGAAAAGAAATACAACTTTCGCTACAACACAGAGAGAAAAAAAATCTAACCGACTCACGACACTTAATTGAAAAATTGTCACAAAAATATAAATTTGTTCAGTAGATAACAGCGGTAACAGAAAAACGCTTAAGCCGATTTTTTTTCAGGACAATAATAGAACACAGAATGAAATAACTTTCGCTGAAGTGTACAAATCTCTGTGTACGTGTGCGCCAACAAAGTCTCATCAATCATTTAATACTTTTGTGGGAGAGAATTTTATATTTTTCCGTGGCATCACTTCGAGTTCTTTTTTTCAGAATAGGAATAGAAATAGGAATCTAGATCAAAATGAAAGAGATTATCAAAAGATTGTATACAGGATGTTTGCAGAACATGTTCCTAAAAGTTTAAAATAGGATGATTTTTTTTATATTTAAGAAGCTCAAGATTTGGGTTTGTAAAGGTAGAGACACGTTTTTGAAAACTATTTAGATTGAATAGAATTGACAAATGCGATCAAGAAAATGATATCACGTATGGGGTTGAATTTAATTATTTTCTTATTGGGATTTCGTGGAAGAAAATATGGTTAAAAATAGACACTTGAGTTTGCAAGGATTATATTAATGTAAGAAAGTGACAACCTCATCAAGCGTAAGGTCTGTTGAAATGGTCTGGCCACTGGTGTTATATTTGCCATTATGATTTCATCAACAAACACAAATATAGGGTTACTGTTTGGTTACAAATTACAAGTTTTTTTCTGAGACTCGATATGGATATTAGATCTCAACAGGTTTTGTTTCTTTCCTCTGTATTTCAAAAGAGATATGGCTATTTCTAGACCGGCAGCTTTTTTTTAAGACACATCAATTGTCAGACATGTTTGACTTGAAATGTCTAATATGCTTGTCTCGCCATATTTTTATCTAAAAAAGAAAAAAAAGTTACTAGTATATTTTTATGACTTTTTTACAAGCTTTATGTTTTCAACACAAATTGACAAATAATTTTATGTGTCATTAAGTTTTATAGGCTAGAAATAATATGGTATGTGATAGCTTTTTTGTCGCAATTGCAGTTTGGCTTAAATATTTGTAACATTGACACACTTTCAGTTTCAGTTCTCTTTTTTAAGAATGATATAAAAATAGGGGAAAATAACATAATTTGACGAATGAAAACCTGAGTATTTTTTTATGAAGGAAACTTTTGATGTGACTTTCACACTAACGGACATTTAATTAGATTCACATGACGTTTCCTTCATTGATGTATTCATATTAGTGCGCATAACAAATCCTTATCAAATTTTCTTCTCAAATCACAAATTTCCTTGAAACGCCTTCTTTGTTAGGGAAGAAAACGTGGTGTCAAAATGGGACCTCTTTTCATCCCAAAAGCAACAATTCCACCCCCATCATCATCCTCCCCGTCTGATGACAGATCAACCCCAGAAGGGCAAGAACCAGACCGTAACGAAGACGCACAATCGTCATCATCACCGGCCATGATCCCACCACAAAATCAACACATTCATAACCACCATCATACCACTCTCCACCAAGAAAAATCTAAAAAGACACGATCCTCTTTTAACCACCACCACCACCATCATCACCGTCCATATGAATTAAGTGACACAATAACGTACGATCTGCCTAATCAGCATAACAGTGCGCTGAGAAAATACGTGCTGCTTGCCAGTGACTGTGTTGCCATTAAATTTGCCAGGACTAATGAACGTGAGTTTACCTGTTTTCTTTTTTTCCTAAAAAAAATAAACACCTCAGAAGTTTTTGCATGGGACCGATTTTTCCTTAACCGCTTGCAGGCACGCATCACCTAGAACCAGCTCAAAAGTATCCTGACCACTTGACCGAATTCCAAAAACTTGAAATGTTTGATGGCGGAGCGTTATTTAACGTAAGAGTTTTATTGCAGAGATACCCGATGAGTTATTTGAACACTAAAGTTTATCCCGTTATGATGACATTGGGATTTCTCTTACAGTCGTTTATGGCGTCAAACAAATTTTGCTACTGGAATGCAGAGTTATCATCGGCCGTTAATTCACTGGAGTATAAAGGTTATATCCATCCGTCAACAATTTTAGTTTACACGACTGTCCAGCATATGCATGTGCTCAGGAATGCGTGGTCACGCCGGATACTTCGTGACCCACCAGGATTCAGATCCGAGTTTTTAGGTAAAACACGGATTTTATTATAGACATTTTGCCAGGCTATGGGTGACCTTGTTAGGTAGAATGTTTTTTATTTGACGGATTGATTGAATTACTAATGACGTGTGATGTGTAGGCGAAATAGAGGAAATAGTATCGCAACCGGTACTACAAGGCCAGTTTGCCCCTTTGTCAGACTCGTTGTGCTGGGCTATCTCTGAAATTACGCGATCAGGTATGAGTGGTGAACAAGTTTTTTGATTAGTTTTGAATTGTGGTGGCTGTAATTTTATAATATTTTTATTACTAACAACTTCCCATAAAAAGGCCAAGAAGCTTTTATTGACTCAATACAAGCTCGATTGTACTCGTCGTTTCCGTCAATATCTCAGCCTCCGAAGGAATTAATATTTCAAACATTGGAGAAGCTGATAAAGGAACAGAAAATTTACCAAACATCGCATGGATATTATATTGTGACACCGGATGTGTCCACATTCATCAATTACTCTAGGTGTGTCACTCCTGCGAGTAATACCTATGGACGGCTATATTCTGAGGGTGGTCTTGGTAAGATAAGGGTTTTAACATGTATGAAAAGCGCGAGGCAAGAAGATTTATGTAACTTTTGCGTAACTGGTTTATATTATAAAGAAAAACCATTGTATTCTCGCTATTCTACTCCTTGGGGTTCAACCCCATCTGTAACTGACCCAAGCATTGAAACTGAGTTACGCAGGATTCTGTCAAGCACGCCAAAAAGCATTCATCTGAAGCGTCACAATTCCTTAAAAATAATCAGAAATAAACATGAAAGCAGTTATCAGGTTTGTTAACAACATGGTACAACCAATACACGTGTGTGACAACATCAAATTAACTTTCTACTTGACATATGACCAAATATTGTTACCAGATCCACAATCATCCTTCGATGGGCCAGCGGTCGCTGAGCTTCCGGTTATCAAAATGTAACTCTCTATTTGAGTCCGATAAAGAGTCAGAAGATAACGACGACTCTGAACCGGTCGCAGAACAACCTCAAAAAGTGTCCCCTCAAGTGCCCAAACAATCACAGACCACGCAAACGACGGATCAAAAATCACGTAAAATATTACTATACAAATCTATCAATCAGTATTCTCAGATTGCCCTGCAATCAAAAATATCAACCATTCTACATTTTTAGAGTCGACCCGTTCGTTCTTTACACGTCTATTCACATTTCGTTGCACTTCACGCCCCAAGCCACCTAAACCTTTGCACCCTAATCTCTCACCTACTACATCTTTGAACCCAGTGACAACACAAACTCCCCCGACCCGCCGTACTTCACGCCCTCCTCCTCCTAAACCCACTCAACAGGCTTACTCTTATCGTAGCAACCGCCATCGCAAATCATCATCCCGTGCATCCACATCCTCCAGCGTTTCGGGAATTTACGCGTCCATTACGCAAAAGCAAGATACTCTAACAGAAATCAGCACAATCAAACGGCCATCCAGTATGTACGACTTACAGCACAACCGCTGGATGCGGGAGACAACTGAAGCCAGTGATGTGTCACGTTAATGCGTAGTTATCTTTTTAATAACTTATTTTGCAAAACTGTATATTTTTGTAGCAATTAAAAGTTAGTGATTCATATAATGACCAGCACATTTATTGCGATGATCAACCTGCATACAGCCATCAATTACACTTTAAAATGTCGAAACCTTCAAATTTGATAAGGCTCTTGTCAACTAACTTGCAAATTGCCAAACAATTGAAGGTGTCATGATTCCAGATAACCAATTTGACGAAAATGTTTGTTTGTGAATTCCGTTCATAATGGCTCGTGTGTATGAAAATTCATAATCAAGCTGTCAATATAAAAGCCAGTTTTTCTCCAGACTAACCACATATTCCAATTTGATTGAGTCCTAACAAACAATCATGAAAACTTTACTCGTTTTAGTTGGCATTGTGGCTGTGGTGTACGGTCACGGACGGTTAATGAAACCTCCTTCAAGATCTTCAATTTGGAGGATCCCAGAGTTTCAGAACCACGTTCCAAAACCAATCCCAAACTATGACGATAACCAACTGTATTGCGGAGGAATTCACCAAGCTGACGATCCAGGATCAAACTGTGGTGTCTGTGGGGATCCTCTCTCGCAAGGACGCCCAAGAGAAAACGAAATAGGCGGAAAATACGATCAAGGAATAATCGCAGGTATTATCAGCAAGGTTAAGAGGATTTTTTTTTGCATTTAAACCTTGCATTGCATTATTTCTCATTTTTGTCCTTCTTAAAATATCTTGTTGCGTTACAATAGAAAAGTATTATTTTTTATGTTTATCACAGCAAGATACACTTCGGGGCAAGTAATTGATGTCGAAGTCGACTTGACCACAGCCCATAAAGGAAACATGGAATGGAGGCTCTGCACCGATCCTAGTCAAGAGACCCAGGAGTGCTTTAACAGAAATGTACTGCAGTTAGCTGATGGCTCTGGAAGCAAACTCCCTGCTGGAAACACTGGAATGCATTATGCTAGGTTGCAGCTTCCTCAAGGCGTCAAATGCAACCGTTGTGTTCTCCAAGTAAGTTGTCATTCATGTTCTTGTATTGAACCAGTTTTAGCTTTATGCAAATTTCAAACTAAATCGGACAAAAAAAACATTTATTATTAAAGTGGAACTACCGGGCAGGCAACGGATGGCCTGCAGATGGACCACAAGAGACATTCCGTGGATGTGCTGACGTCAGCATTTCGTAATCCTACTATCCTGACCGAAGTACAAACTTCATGAGAAAACGCAATAAATATATCGTTTCAAGGTTGTTTTTCTATTCTAAAAATACAAAAATAAACCACTTCACCGAATTGATACTTATGCACGTTTGTTTGCGAACGTACATAACATGCACACCGAGGAGATTAAACGCACTTATAAATGTGAACAAATTTGCATAATCTAGATCTAGATAAGCACTAGTATTTCATGGGTATTTTTTGCATATTCAAGATAACGCAATCGCTGTACTACGCATATCAACAAGCTTATCATCATTATGCACGGACGGATGTTGAAACGCATGCATCCTACGGCTACACAGAACGATGTTATCACACCACCTCAAAAACCTTCAACTCAGAAAAAAATGCTATTTGTTGGAAATATAGTACCCCGAAAAATTGTACTAGTCAGTCTCAGAAATAGAACTGCTTAAATTCAATCTTCTGTAAATTACAGTTAAAAATCTCCTCTTTAACTTTAACCATGGCTTTGCAAAGAATTAACGACCCGCAAACAACGATCCTTAACTATCCATTCCTCCCGGAAACGTATTTTCCGAAACAGAAAAGAGGGCTCCTCCAGCGTCCCGTTGACCCTCGCGTTGTTGAAAAAGTTTTGAAAAAGCCTCGTCTTGGGGATAGTCCCCAGGAGCACAAGGACGTTGCGGAAATTTGTAAAATCGATAGAAATTTACACGAGGCAGGAAAAAAGTGCACGAACCCTGTTCAAAGCTCGCTTATCAATGGACATGTAAGGATGATGAGGGTCCTAGAAACACAGAACAAGACACTTCGCCAAACCCATGAAATGATCTCGGATATTGGTCATCAGGTATAGAAAGCTTGTTCACGTGCACGAAATAAAGTCTTCAAGCGTATTTTATGGTAAACTAATTTTTCTCATGACTTCTTTAAATGATTTTAGATGTCCAGCTTGGCTGCCATTGCCAAAAGCCTCCGAAGCAGCAGCAGCAGCATTTCAACAGCCGACAGAAAAGGAGGAGAATCTGCTGCAAGTTCGAAAGCATCCCCTGTTGACCCCGAAGCATTGACCACCTATTCCAAAGTTTTGCAACAGACTCGTGAGGCGTTTGAACGTAACGTAAAAGATGAGCGAAAAGTGCCCTCCTCCAGCGCTTTAGTTCGTTTTGGAACACAGCAAGAATCTCAGGCTTCAGCTTCCTCAGCCCAAGAAATCCTGAAAAATGTTCGGGAGCTGCTTTTAAATGTCTTCAAGTTTGACTGCCTGCCCGAACACCTTATGCCTAAAAATCGTCAAAATGGATCTACAAAAATATCTGTAAACTCATGGCAGGAAGCTGTAGATGTTATCAAGAAAATGGAAGAACAGTTTACACTTTTCAAGGTAAAGCATCTGAGATCATCAGATTCGAAAAAATCTGGAATCAAATCTGGAAAAAATCCCGGAAGACTTCCAGGAGCAAAGCGCAAATTCGTTGAGGAATCTATTAATAAAGGTGACTCTGAAGTTGTCCGATGCCGTCGCGATGAGGGTGGGAAAAAGATGTTGGTTCCAAGAAGAGTTGGCTTTGTATTTCCAGACGAAACAATGGACGTTGATTAATGGTATTTAGATACACTTATTACTTATTACTTTACTGTTTCAAAAAAATCTAGGAATAAAACCTATGAAAATACACCAGCTCAAGTTGGTGTAGTGAGTCGAGTTTCATATGTTCCAGATATCCCAAGTCATCGAGTTGCGAGATTCCGGGAGTCTAACTTTTTTTTCTCCAGAGTTGAAGTACATTTTTTTGATACTCCTTTTCACTTACTTATTTTGTACATTTAATAACATAACTAATTTGTGAACTAGTCTCTAAATAAAAAGCAGCTTTACATTTTCGTCTCTAGTTTTATAATTTTGTTGATCTGTTAAAGTTGTGAGAATAAAAAATCAGTCATGCTTTTCAAATGGCTGCAGTATTTATCTGAAAAGAGTATTATCCTTGCAAGCGGGTCACCTCGAAGGAAAGAGATTCTTGAAAGCATTGTGAGCATTTAAATCTATAATTTTATACTCAAAATGATGTTCAACACGTCAATCATTAGAATTCATGAACTATTTCGCATTATCATTTAGAACCTGCCCATTACAGTGATACCTTCTAGTTTCGAGGAGAACCTAAATCCCACTGACTTTCCTAACTTTGCCGATTTTGTAATCGAAACCGCTCATGGAAAAGCTCGAGACGTGGCGTCTCTACCATCAGCATCGGGAGCTGAACTGGTCATAGCTGCAGACACGATGGTTGTGTTAGATGGAGAAATTATGGGAAAGCCTAAAACATCCGCAATAGCAGTTGACATGTTGAAAAGGTTGCTCAAAAATTTAACAACAATAGCATCATTCTGCATAAAACTACATATTATGTAAAAATAGACAGATGTATCATTTCGTTTGTCCACTTCCAGACTCAGTAACAAAACCCACACTGTATTCACCGGCGTCACCCTAATCTGGCCTCAAACCAATCACACAGTCAAATTCTGCGAACAAACATCTGTCACGTTTGCAGCTCTCACTGACGAAATCATTAACGGCTATGTTCTCACAAACGAGCCTTTAGACAAAGCAGGTGGTTACGGAATTCAAGGTCTCGGGGGATCGTTAATTTCATCAATATCTGGAGACTACTACACCGTCATGGGTCTTCCATTGCATAAATTTTGCTATCATGTTAACCACTACTACTCTACAACCAAATAAAATTAATTTGAGTATTCAAATTTAAACTACAAATTTGCTATGTATATTTTCATGCTCGCTTTGAGTTTCCTCCAAACACAGATGATTTCATTCGGTGCTTCATCACCTCCAAAACCTAACTCGCATAAGCAATACATCCCTCCATAAAAGCAAACATAGACGAGGTATCCACCAATATGTGATGCCCGTGTGTAACCAAAACCAAATCTTGTTCATGATACACCGTCGCAAAGATATTCGTCCTTGCAATGATGATCTTGTTTTTGTTGTGTGTGGGCAGCAGTAGTACATCGTATCCATGAACAAATTTAAATTTAAAACACACACACGTGAGTATTTTAATCTTTAGTTTGTAAACTAAATACAAGCCCAACTCTTTTACAAAGTAATACTTTTGTACACCAACATTTCAAAGTTCCAAATGCACTTGGATGTGTGCACGTTACCAAAAACAATTCACGTACAAATTTCCGTAAATGATAATGGTGGTTGTGAGAGTGAGGTTTTACTAGGCGGTCAACTAGATTTGTTTTAAAGTTTTTTATTTATTTTACTCATACAAAAATGATTACATAAAAAACAATCTGTATCAAGCCGGATTGGACGCAGTACTGATCCTGTTCTGTGGGGATTGCTTTGACGTAAGTACTAAAAATAAAAGTTTTTTTGTATTAGAATTTAGTGACAAAATCGATATGGAACCGATCAAAGACGCAGTTTTTTTTGTTCGTGTATAACTTTAAACCTCATGAATAATCTTACAAGATGATAAGAATCGACAAGTGAAAGCAGAAAGTTGGAAGTTTAGCTGATGGCGCTTTGGAGAACTTTTTTTTGCTCGATTTTCTCTCCCTCTTCGGCTATGATTTATGTGTTTTCTCTTCATGTCAGTATTGACAGTTGAATTAAAAAATGTTCGGGGGAGCGAACACCAAAGTTTTGCTGAGATGATAAGTAGTCGACAATGATTATGTACGGTGGGGTGGGTGGTAGATGGATCGGCAAGTTTCAAAAATAAAATAAACCGATTCCGTGGGTTCTCTTCTGTGGATTACTTTTTACTTGAATGATCGGTCTAATAAGTGTCGTTATAGAACCCAATGCGTCTTTTTCCTGGTGACACAAGTGTTTTCCAGCAGCGCATAAGCTTCCAACATGTATCATAAATTGTCAGATTAGTTTTCTATCAAAAGGTAGGACTAAACGCGAAGCAAGTGTTCCGACGAGTTCCAAGTTCAAAATCCTTTATTCTATCTTTTAATACATTGGAAAATATTATATTGCGTTTGGGTATTCTACGCATTTATTTCCTCTCAACGAAAAGAGATATAAAACACACACGCATCTGTAAATCAAAAACAGGAGCAGAGTATATATTTTTTTGTTTCTAGCTAGGCGATAACGCATTATCTCTAGTAATTAAGATCAGACCAAACCCTGCCACCCACTAAACTAACTCGTACACCGCCATAAAAAAAACCACAGAAACCTAGTGAAACGAATGAGAGACGACACTGGGATATAAAAACGCGTAAAGAATGGCTAATTGGAAGGAAATAATGGAATCTAAACAACTCTCAGAGATTAAACAAAAACAGAGGGAAAAAAAGCTCAAACTCACAAATTGATGTATGTAGTGTGCCGAGTGATAAAGTTTTTTTGTTCTGTAAAAATACTACCTTTCCTCTGATTACAGACTGTTTTTTTTTCTCTAATAAACGTAATTAGTCGTTATGAGAGTGTTTTAGGCTGGCAGGGTATACATGACAGACTGTTATATTCCTTTTTGCGTGATGTCCCGCAAACCCGAGAGACCATGAACATGACACTTCATGACAAAAAACAAAGCTTCATAGAAAGAAAAAGTTAATTTTAAAGAGTTTAGACGAAATACATTTCTCAAGACTTTTTGTCTCCTTTTCTTTTTGAACCCACGAGGGACCTAGTCTGGTGAAAAAGAAGTTGTTTTTCCAACTTAGCTCGGAGTAAAAAAAATATGATCAAGGTAAATATAAAAACATGGAAATGTACGAGCTAAGTTTGTACAATTCTAGAGAGTACATTATTTTGTCATTTTTATTAAAAACATCCACAGTCTCTGACACTTTATCCCATTCCCATGTCTGTCCAATAAAACTTTCTCTGATGCTGTCCACTTAATTCAAAGCATGAAACATTCTGGACAGATCCTCGCACAAGACAAACAAATACCGATTCAGATTTTGTTTTTCATTCCGACTCGCCTAATTCTAAGTTAATTGCAAAGAAATTCAATTTTATTTCTGCACTGGTACTATTTTCTTTCCCATTTTCCTTTCTTTTTTTGTATCGATCAGACAGAGAGGAAAAAAAAACATTGATGAAAACATCTCGAGGATTATACATTTTTCCAACATCCTTTCGGACACACATCATTTATTTTCTGCCCAAACAGAAAAATATATCTCTGTAGATTGTACAGCCGAAAAATCTATAGAAAACCTTTTAACATGATTAAATTTTTTGGAGCAGGTAGGAAAGAACTCATAATACCCACCCACATGGTACGAGCAAAAAATAGATCCCCGATTGATCAGACTCCGTCGAGATTGGTTATATTTCACCAATTTTACTTTTTTTTATATACTTATTAACCGGAAAGAATAGGATTACAAAAGCTTACAATACCAGCTTTCCTCATGACACAACAATACTCATTTTTACATGTTGTCAACCAAAAACAAATTAAAAAGATTGTACGAAACACACTACATTGGAATAAGAAAAAAAATGGAGTAGTCTTTTTTTTTAAACAAAGAGACCTCCTGCAAATATTCCTTCCCCGTGACGGTAAACAAAGTGTAATTATCCTAGAGAAAGAATCTTACTGTAGGAGAAACTAAATAATATGTAAAGGGAAAGAAAGGGAGAGAGTGAAAACTCAGAGAGAAAGTTGGTGCACACGAAACGGCCCAACCTCAGTAGTGTACTCGCCACTGAGGTGTCTGGACTGGAAATCCAGATTCCCTCTAAAAAAGATATACACAAATACAAGCTGTTTTAACTCAAGTGCTTTCGCGTTCCAATTTTCTAACACATCGATCGCGTGAAATATTCAAAAGTAAACGAGTGGCGGATAAAAAGTGATTAGATTTTTTTTTGTCCTTTACAAAAGAAAAATCGGGAAAAAGTAGTCTGAAAAAAAAATATCAAATACAAACTTTTGTCTGTATTTTTTTTTTCAGGGAAAACGCCTCGCCAATTTATTAATTTAATTTTTTTTTTCTCTCAGTTGCAATTTATGCTGTACGGGTAAACGAAGCATTAAATGTGGAAAGCGGTGAAAGTTTAAAATAAAAAAAATGACTAGTGAAAATAAAGTTTTAAAAGTGAGCGTGCGGTGATCAGGAAGATTATGCTGGGTAAAAAAGATGCCAACTCGTCGACGACGTCGGAAGCGGAAATTATGCCGTCAAGATTCCGGTGCATATCGAGAGGCTCTATTAGCTGGTGCTTTTGGAACTGGAAGCGGCGCCTGCATGTAGTCACATTAAAACGATGGGTTATCTTAGGAGTCCTCGTTCTAGTCGGGTTATACACGTACATGTACACGGGACACAGCTCCAGGACGTCTCATGCCTC